>JAADJG010000445.1:0-175495 GCA_012932025.1 Fusarium austroafricanum | reverse complement strand
ATATAGCAATCTTACTAGTAAAGCTTCTAACTTGCTAATGCGATATAGGGTAACCTAATTCGGCTTAGATGATAATCCAGTCTCATAGCTTTCTTTCCTAAAGTTTAAAGAGCTTCTAACAGTATTTTTAAGCAACTTTTAGTGTCGCGCTTCCTTTAACGCAGTCTTAGAGCATTAAACAGTTCAAGCCATAAGCTTTAGCTGCTTTATTAATTAAGATACCATTTTAGACGGCCAAAAGCATAGCACTTATATCTCTTTCAGTCCATTAATGCATTCTAATTCAATTGGCATTAAAATAAAGTTTATACAATAAAAATTAATAAAGTTCTAGCAGTTTAAAGTTAGCATAAATGTAGTGGTTGGTAATTAGTTCGGGTGGCCGGTCTTTGGGTGACTGACGTTATATCCTGTAAGCGCTAACCCGCATTTTCGAAGCTGAAGTTGATTCCACCTGATCGCTCTTCCTCTTCCCATCCCTTTTCAATCGGAATATTCCCTGGGATATAAGGGTTCCCTTCAGGTCACAATGTCTGACGATTATTTGAAAGCAGAAGCCAAGTTCTTAATGGATCTGTCATTGGCAAAGCCGTCATGGGCAGATCCAAGTATGATCACGCTCGAGTCGACAATACTAGACGAACAGTGAGCAAATTTTCATTAATTTCTTTGCATTGATATTGACCTATCAAAGGTGGAAACTGATCGAACCATTGCTTAAAACGTTGCTTCTACGACAGTTGGAAGACCCCCCGACCTCACTGGTACGTCTCATGGTTCTTGTGGATATTATGCGGTTTGATCCCATGCTTACTCCGCCCTTCACATGAAGTCCATAGATGAGTATATCAGGTTGTCGACGTGAGTGTTCTGCCTTTCACATAATCAATTGCCCAGAAACTTAATTTCACAAGGGGTGTCTACGACTGCTTCACTAGTCCATTATTTGCTGAAAGTCCTCTCTCTTATAGGCGCCTGACAGCTAGATTGCGGGGCCGAATAAAATGCTTCACCTCGAATGAAGTCACAGATATAATCAATCATCTTCATAGAACTAGGAAACTTGAATTACTTGGGCGAACATACCAAAATATTGATCGTGCAGCTCGCATCATTGGCAGGGCGACCAAATATCTGGATAAATGGTGGGCAGAAATTTTGAGAAAAGAGGGCATCAAGGTGCCTGGAGTTTACGAATTTCAACGTGATCAAATTGACACTCTTTTCTTTCATGAGTTTGGGGAGGAAACGAGGAATCACTTTTTTCGTTCTGTATGGAATCAGCCGACCCAACGAATCACAATGACCGAGTTTACCAGAAGAGCTATGCTAGAGCCATGGCGTCGGTCTGGCCAGCCTATACCAATCGTCACAGGTTCAATCCGTCCCGTTTACAGAGTCACTCGTATCCTGGGGTGTTCTCAAGGTTCTTCTGATTCGACAATCAGCGGAGCATCAAATCTCAATCCCGTATGGATACCTACGAGACTTCTCCAATGTTCATATAGCAGCCACCACTGGGCCACACAAGTTGGAGAAAGTCCTTCGGTTGGCATGGAACTCGCCTCCGACATTGACAACAAAGAAGCGCCGCAAAAAAGACCAAACCCAACCATTTTCGAACTCACGGCGAAAGATGGTATTATCGACCAAGACAAGGCAATGGGACAGTACGCAGAGTACACCGTTAGCGGGCCAGTGTTAATGGGGCATACATTACTCTGTGATTCGGAAATAGAGAAAATTGGTAAGTGAGCGCCTCAAATGAAGAGAAAAGAAGAAGGAAGTTAACTGCTTATAGCACTAGGAGTGCTGAAGAAGAACGGGGCTGACTATCATGTCCGTGACAATAATTGCCAGAAGTTCTGTCAGCAGCTTGAGCAGTGCATTCTTATTCCACAAAATATGCAAAGCATCCTAAAGGCAGGACAAACCTTTCCATCAAGAGCCAAAGAAATCATGCATCGTCAATTCTGGGAGTATATCTTGACAGAGGATTATATCCCAAGCAACAATACTTGCATTTGGTCTGCACAGGATTTATCCTTGCTATCAATGGATGCATTTGTAAGCTATATGCTATATCTATGTCTGAAAAGGGGCCAAAACGACATGTACTTTCTCATTGTCCTTACGGTTCTGCTCTATGGATGGCGTGGAAATACCAGTATGTTCCGACATCTTCAACGAGCGCTCCCGGACAGAGGATTCAAGCCAACCGACCTGCATCAGATGGCATACCCATGGAAAAGGCCTGCACAGATTGGAGATTCTCCGCAACGAACGACCCAAGACCCACAGGATAGGGGGACCACGCAAGAGGAGGCGGCTGCGGTGAAGCGAAAATGACAATGAGCACGAATGAGTTGGGGTGTAAAGCAGATAGAATATAGGTAGTTAATTATATGAAGACCGATCCTAATTGTAGTCCAAGAGGGCTGTTTAACTATTGCTCTTTTTAAAAAAGTGCGATGAAAAGCGAACCTGCCATGAGTAAAAGGCCGCGACGGCTTCCATTTTCGCGTAGTATAGGATATTTGATAGGATCACAATATTAGGTCGAAAACCAGCTTATTACCGTTATAGAGTCGAATTGGGAAGTTGCGAGCCAGGTCTATAAAATACCAGGACTTAGGGAGTTTCAGCATGACATACCGACTTGATGCCGATGCTTTAAGCCCCAGATCTAAAAGGACACAATGAGAGCCACACATTACAGTGGCGTGCCGTTGATATCTCAATATTACTCCATTGGAGTCACATTTACTTAGACATTACATTATTTGATATCTAGATAGTAGTCGAGAGCTAGACTATTGCATTACCATGAGCTTGACTGCCAGCCCAGTTATTTAGATAAAGTCCTACTAGACGATGTAACTCAGTACTTCCATCATGTCGAATCCCATACTTGTCAGCATCCCTCAGAATGTGATCGATATAATCACCTGCCGCAGAGAGGTGTAGGATGTGGGCGATAGCACAGTGAATTGCCAGCAGTCGCGACGAGGGAGGATCGATATTCCTCTCTTCAGTGAGAAAAAGCGTCCGAGTAACAGGAACATCATTGGTGAACCCTTGGGGGAGAAATGTTTCAATATGGTACTTATGTGGAACTGTACCCTCAGCCTTAAAAAAGATTCTGAAATCACCAAAGTATGTGTGCAAAGTCTGGGTCAGCGTCAGCGCGTTTCCAGGATGATCAATCTCAGTTCCCTCGATCAGATGAGCGGCTCCGTCGTCGAACATATTAAGTATCGCTAGCGCTGCTTCTTTCGAGGCATTCTGGGATAGATACATTAGCGGTTGGGATCAAAAAGGGTCCTAGAGTCTCTCACCAGTTCTCCGCGAGAGTCAAGTTGCGTTAGTGAGTGTGGCAAGATGTGTGCCACCTCGAGGGGCTCAAACCGTTGCCCTGCTAGAGGCTGGCCATCTTGGTCGCATACCTCACTTTGACCACGCCTTTGCAAACCGAACCGTTTCAAGGCCTCCGCCTGGTCAAATTTATGTGATATAACACACCGATAGCGATCTCGTATTAGACAGGCTCCTCTTAGATTGGCGATTCGCTCTGGAGTCCCTGCGAAGCTATGTCCTTGGCGTTGCGTTCTCATAACGGCTGAATGGGATGCTGGTGAAGGCTGGGGTGTTTTTTTGGTTGAAGCTTTGAGTGGTAAAAAGAAATTATCAAAAAGGTAATCGGCAAAGTTATCGAGGGAAGCTCAGACTTCATCTTGACGGGTTGGGTCTTCAAAGTCGATGTCTTCATCTGCGGTTATTGACAGTCCTGCAAACGCAAAAAAAGCAGCTAGTAATCTATCTTTAGACTTCTCGTTTGTCGAGTGGTCATATGTTAGGCTGACCAGTTTGACGCGGTCGTACTTGTCGCGACCTGGTCTAATGCCTTCGCTTTCAAAGTGGTTGATGATTTGGTCAAACCGGCGCTTAGCAGAGGCGCGGTGAGCTGGATCCAGAGGAGACTGCGATGAAAAGTTCAAAATTTCTTCGAGGGAAGTCTGGTGGCGATGGAGCGCTGGTGCAGGCGCAATTTTGTTGTTGACGCTGAAAGTTGTGAAGCTGAGAACGTGAAACGAACGTTGGTCGAGGTGGGATTAAACTGACTTGGGTGAAGGGTGAAGATGATAAGATAAGAAAGTAGCAGAATTCGGGCCAGCTGTAGGGTAGCGACAACCGCCACGCTCAGAGTCGCGTCACTCCAGCTGGTGGGAACACGTTGGAGTTTTCCTTAGCTGGGCATCTCGTTATAGATTATAACATTCTTTTAATACGTTTGAGAACTTGCGTGCCATGGGGGATTGCCAAATGCCGAAAATATGGCAAAACACTCACAAAGTCCGTGTTATCCAGCGACGCCATTTCACAACCGTCCAAATAATCCTAATTATGGAACTGAATTTCCCCGTTCGGTAACTCGTCTAACAATCAAAGGTGTACCCACATATCCGAAGCTATCCGGCTCTATATCCGAAGTTGGTGGGCTCACGTTGCACTTGGCCGATCAGATTGATAACGCTTAAGGTTATCTGATGGAATACACTTGGCACATCGGGTGATCACGCGACAGTTGTGAATGTTATTGCTTCGGCTGGTGGCAACACTTTGAACGATTCTAGGGGCAAGGTATCGTCATAAAAGATGCGAAAATTCTGATGAGATGGATATTACAGGGATAAAAACGTGTCATGGGAGATCGCCCGTTACCGGAACCGCCAGCTCGGGATTGTCCATAGCTTCCAACGGCACGTTTTCAACACCCATCGCTGGCCTAGCCAAGAATAACACCTTCTAACCGAACTTTAGAAATCGAAATCATCTTTTCATGTGATCCAAGTCTCATGTTCATCGAGAACTTATGTAAAACCCCCCATCAGCAGTTCATGTCCGCCACGACACCATACCAAACAAAGCCAAGTCCATCAAGCGGCTCTCACAATCCTTGTTCGCTGTGAGGCTTTTTCTCGTAGATCACGGTCAAGTCAGACCATGCCGTCTTGGCAGACCAATCATATCATGCGATGCAGTAAAATCTGATAAGATTAGATGGATCACGGTGGAACGACGGATTGTGGGCTGCGGAATGATACCGCTCTCGGGTGCAGGGAGATATAAACAGCCAGCGTTGCATCAAATGATTGTCCCATTATTGCATTGTAGGCAAAATGGCAGATAATAACTCCCACTCTGACGTTGAAGCAACGCGTAAAGATGCTGCGACAACCCAAGAAAAGCATATTACGACTAATACTGACATTTTGAGGGAATCATGGTCCAAAAAGGCTTTGATCGTCGCATTCACAGGGTAAGTGGCCAATGTATGTCTCCCCGATTAATTAACCGTACTGACAATACAGTCTCTTCGCAACGACATTCATCACCTCATTCCTCAAATACGCTACCAAAGTCTACGATGCATACGCTACATCTGCTTTCCAGCGCCATTCAGCTCTTGCGACGGCGAATGTAGTCAGTACCATTATTGGACTTGTTACATATCCCATCATGGCAAAGTTTTCCAACGTGAGTACTGAGTTCTGGCAAGTGAAGTAGTAGCTGATGAATTTAGGTGTTTGGCCGTGCTGAAGGTCTGACCTTTTCGATCCTATTTCTTGTTCTTTCGCAGGTCATGTACGCTGCTTGCCAAAACATCGCAACCTACATTGTACGTCCCCCTCCCTTCAACAAGTCAAAAAATAAATAACTGACAATCCAGGCTGGTGGAATATTCGAATCAATCGGCGATACCGGCTACGTAATAATGCAACAAGTCTTCATCGCCGACACTACATCCCTCATAAACCGCGGTCTCTGGACTTCCCTCCCCGAATCCTTCGCCTCAATTCCAACGCTCTACCTCGGCTCCATCGTCGCAGACAGTGTTCTCAAGCACTCAACTTGGCGATGGGGTTATGGAATATGGGCTCTCATCCTCCCGTTCTGCGCTGCTCCGCTTATAGTCACGTTGTATATTCTTCAAAGACGAGCGAGGAAAGCGGGATATAGAAGAAAGGGAGCTTGGGATGCTGCTGATAAAACACAGAGCTTGGGGAAGAGGATTGGGAGTCTTGTTTGGGTTGATCTTGATATTTTGGGCTCGACGCTTCTTGTTCTTGGGCTGGGACTTACGCTTATTCCTTTGTCGCTTACGGGCGCGAGAAATAGTGACCGTTGGGACCAGGGAAGCTACATCGCCATGCTTGTCATTGGAGTGTTCATCATCGCTGTCTTTTTCGTCTGGGATACCAAGTTTGCAAAGGTTCCTTTCGTTCCTTTCCGGATGATCAAAGAGCGCACTGTCGTTGCGGCTTGTGTTTTATCCATGCTTGATTTCTTCCATTATTCTTGCTTTACCCTCTTCTTTCCAAGTTATCTTCAGGTTGCTGGCGGTTTCAGCCCTGGCCACGCTACTCGGATTGAGTAAGTTCCTATTCTTCTACTGATATATGGTTACTGACATTACTAGCAACGCCCTTCGAGTGGCGTTCCAGATCGCTTCCGTCCTTGTCGGAGTTTTGATGAAATACACCAAACGCAGTCAGATCTTTGTCTTCATCGGCGTTCCTCTCTGTGTTCTGGGCCAAGGTCTCATGATCTACTTCGTCAACATGAACGGAGGTCATGCGAATGAAGCTTCTTTCATCACAGCAAAGACTCTTGTCGGTGTCGGTCGTGCGTTTTATCAGACCGCTGCTCAAGTCTCTATCCAGGCCCTCGTCGCCAAAGAAGATGTACCTGTTGTAACTGGTGTTTACTACGCAGCCATGAACTTTGGCGGAGCTATTGGTACAAGGTCAGTTACGCCCTCACCCTGCATTACGTTTACTGACGGTTCTCAGTGTCGGCGGAGCTATCTGGAACAACATGCTCCCTCGCAAACTCACCACGTACCTCCCTGAGAAAGCCAAACCCAATGCCTTCAAGATCTACAAGTCCATCGTCGTCGCTCAGAAATTCGCCAAGGGTACGCCTGTCCGTGCAGCTATCGATCAGGCGTACCGTGAGACGCAGAGACTTCTTGCTATTGCTGCTACCTGTTCACTTGCTCCGATGTTGATTGTCATGTTTGCTCTCAAGGCTGTTGATCTGACAAAGGTTGATGAGGCGAAGATTGAGGAGAACAAGTCAACTGATGGGGAGGTCGAACCGGCTGTTGTGAAGGAGAATGTGCAGGAAGCTAAGGCTTAGATCAACTGGCGACCCTATGTCTAGTGCATTCGGGTGTAATTCTATAGAATGATACTTGAGCATAAGCTTCACTCAACGAGCACCGGAAACAAAAACAGAAACAATTTCAATTTTTTCATGTACGATAACAACAACTTTTCCAGACCATAAACATAAACATAAGGTCGAAGCCTACCCACCAGGCGTCCATGCACTCGCACTCCAACTCTCAGGACTAATATCAGGCCAATACAACCCCTGCGCCCCATCATGATACATACTCGCATCAATAAACTGCAAATCTAACACCGGCTGACTCAAAAGCTCCTGCAAACTCGGCTCACTCAACGCCATCCCCGCCGTCGGATTAACCCCCGCAAACACATCAATGCCCTCCAGCACCGTAAACTGTCCGCGTCTCGCCTCAACAGCTCTCATGCACACCTTCATCGCATCAACATGTCTGCAAAACTCCTCCGCTGCGAAATTTCCATTCTCCTTTAACTGGGCCAGAAATTGCGCGGCAGACTCGAATTGCTCCTTGTCTGCGCGGCAGTCTTTGCCGTCGATTAGGCTCGAGATGGCGAGGACAGTGGCGGATGAGAAGAGGTATTGCGTGTAGAAGTAGTCGAAGGTGGCGAAGGAGCCGTCGATCCAGCAGTCGATTAGGAGGCGGCAGGAGTGGCGAGCGCAGCGGACGCAGGCTTCGGAGAGGGTCATTGCTGAGACGGGGATTTGGGGTTCGGTGCGAGGTTGGGTGTCCCAGGCTGCGACGTGGGTACGTAGGACGTGGAGAAGAATGGGACGTGTAGCTGTGATGGCGACCTGGTTGAAGTACAGATGCAGTGAGAGAGGCTTTGGGCTTGGTTCAGGAGCATCAGTAGGTTCAATATGCAAATGAGCCGGCAACTCCTCCACAAAAGCCCTCAAGTCCCTCAACGCCTCCTGCACTCTCTGTGACAACGTCTTCTTCTGCGGCTTCCTCGTATAAATAGAATTAATAACCCTAGCAGATAATCTCGCAAGTCGAATTGAAGCAATAGTATACGACGAGTCCGGAAAGTCATCCGATGGAATATCCGTCGGAAAGTCAACTTCTATATCATCGTCTTGAATGGCGACTGGATGACCAAGACGAGATGCCCACATACGATCAAAGCTGTATGCGGTCCACCATACGCGATTTCTGTGTTCGCGCGCACCGGCGTCGCGGAGTTGGGATTCAGGGACGTTGAGGTGTAGGCCCATTACTACGGAGAGACGGACTGATGAGCCTGCGAGGGCGTAGGCTGTGTAGCGACGGTTGAGAGCGAGGGAGTAGAAAGACTAACTGGTTAGCTTGGATATGTGTTGTGTGAGAGAAGCTGACGTACGAGAAGAAGACGAATTTCAATGGCGTCGATTCGTGGTCGTTCACTGATGATCCGGAGGATACGAGTTGCCCTCGCAAAGTACGCCATGCCAGGAAAGTTTCTATCCTTGGCAGCTGTACGTGTAGAGTACATCTCGCCAATAGCAAAGAGAACCCATAGTTTACTCTTCAAAAGTGAATCCGTAGAGTGCGGATTCACAATAGTCTGCTCCAACCCCTCCAAAATCTGGCTTTTGCGAACGATGTAGTAATTCCGACTAACATACTTCAACGCAACATTGACGAGAAGTCGTGCCCGGGAAGGAATCGGCCAGGCACAGTCTTCATCAGACAGAGCTAGAAGTCTTTCATCTGGAGCGTAGTTCACTCTGGGGATATGACTATGTCCTGGTTCGGAGATGGCTTGGCGAAAACGAGTGGCGAATGCAGCATCTGAAGCTTCGCCGATTAGGACAGGGGTGTGAAGAACATTCATGTCAAAGAACCATGGTCTTTCTTCGAGCAGTGTACCCTGTAGTGAAGAAGATGTCTCGGTTTGGCTGGTTGTGATTGGAACGTCGGGGATGGTAGGCTCAGGCCGTTTTGTCTCATCTTGATTTCGGAGACGTTGATTCTCAGCGATGAGATCATCGATGTACCTTATTTTAATTAACACAAATTTATCGGCCTGGGCGATTGAAGGGAGACATACTGTTGACTAACTTTGACAAGTCTGTTCTTACGAGGATACGAACACTCAGCGCCTTTACTCGCCTGACGACAGTTTTCGCAGGGCTGTCCGCCAGAACATTTAACTTTTCTCGCATGACATCTCCGACACCTACAACAATCAGTAAACCCAAAAAACATGTTAAACTCATAAAAACTGGAGTCTTACGCGGTAGATTTTGTCTTGCGCTGTCGTTTTCCCGAACTCAAAGGCGTAATAGTCGATGAGCCGACATCCTCTTTGTCCGAAGACATCTCCGACATTATAACAACGTGATCTTTTAAAATAACAAGACATATACAGCAGTCTCTTATCCATAAAATGACCCGTTTCACCCCGATTGGATAGCCGGCCAACGGAAGTGTCGTGTGACTGTTTCAGAAAAGAAGATGGAAAAACGGTTGCATGACGCCGACACATCGGCAGGAAAGTAATTTTCACCGTGCTGAGTCAGCGGACGGGCTTACTCGTTATGGGAGGAGATGTTGAGATTCCGTAATAACCTCGGCTGAGGATTCCGTTTTTCGGTGCCAGAGGTAGAAAAAACCGAATGATCCTGGACTTATAGGCCCGACACCGCTATAGAGTCATCGCTAAGAAAGGAGAGATCTGCTTTTATTTTTATTTTTAAATGCTATATGGTCGGTTGTAACTTGTGTCTGTAAATATTCGTTGTGTATAATAAAATTCTACTGCTTCGTTGGGCATACCCTCGTGCTTAATTTCCTATTTTGTTTAATCCATTCGTTATTCAATATGACCAGTCCTAATCAAGGCCTAGCGGCTCCTGAATCGCAACCACTACCTCCAGTCGGTGCAATAGACGACGAGGTTGCAGAAATCCCCTCCTGGCGAAAATGGGTTATTCTGTTCGTCGTATGCTGGATGCCCCTCCCCATGACCTTCTGGAGCACCGCCATAATGCCCGCCACCATCGAAGTAGCAGCCGACCTAGATGTACCGCTCACTACGATCAACAGTATCAACGCTGCTGTTTTCGTAGCGCAGGCCTTGTCGGGGCTGATTTGGTTGCCTGTTGGTACTATTATTGGAAGGAGAACGGCGTATCTTGCTGCGAATGGAGTTCTGTGTCTTTGTGCGGTTGGATGCGCTACGGTCAAGAATTTAGCGGGGTTTGCGGCGTTGTGGATTTTGGGGGGGAATACGGGGCCGTTCTTTTTGGTGGCGGGTCAGACTATCCTGGCTGATATCTTTGATCCTGTGAGTGCAGAGAGTAGCATTACCAATGTTAATGCAGTAGCTGATTCTTAGTAGACATCTCGAGGAACGGCCGTTGGCTTTTTTCTAGGGAGTTGTGTTTCGTTCAACTCAATTGGTGCGTAGCCTAGACTTTTTTTACTTCAGACCGTTACTAAACAATGCAGCGCCACTTCTGGGCAGTATCATTGCGACGTTTGCCGGCTGGAGAATTATCTATGCTGTTGAAGCTGGGATGTGTCTTTTTGGATTGACGCTTTCTTACTTTTTCATTCCACGAGCAAGTGAGATTGAGAACCCCAAGCTGGCAGAAGCGACACGCCCTCGAACGGGTAAAGAGATTCTCCAGACGTTTAACCCAATGCACGTATTTAATCAATTCGTGTATCCGAAGGTTATTCTCGCTGTAAGTACTATTACCTCTCTGATGAGATGTTGCTTACAATGATAGAACATCGCGTGCGGTCTTTTGGGCTTCAACCAATACGGTCTCCTCAGTTCCGTCCGCCGCGTCATAAACCCTCGCTTCGACCTCACATCTCCCTTATCCAGCGGTCTATTCTATCTCGCACCAGGCGCAGGCTTTCTCACCGGTAGTACTGTTGGAGGCAAGATCTCCGACGTAGTTGTCAAGAGATACATGCGAAAGCGAAACGGACAAAGAATTCCGGAGGATCGATTGAATAGTAGTTTACCGAGTGTTCTTATCATTCTACCACTTGGAACACTTCTATATGGATGGAGTGTTCAGAAGAGACTCGGTGGTATGCCGTTACCTGTTATAAGCGCTTTTGTTGAGGGTTTTGGACTCATGGCTTCGTTTAGTGGGTTGAACACTTATGCAGCTGGTACGTTAACACTTTTAGAAAAAGACATGACTAATTGTTGTAGAGGTTCGACCTGCGCATAGAACAGCGGTTATCACAGGAAAATACGTTGTTCAGTATAGTTTTGGGGCAATCAGCGTTGGCGGTGTCGTCCCAATGATTGATAAGATTGGTGTAGGATGGGGTTTCACCGTTAGTAAGTCAAACCGTCCACGTGTACCTTGGCGTGTAACTGACTGGTCCAGTTACATTCGCGTCCATTCTTGCCGGTGTTTTAATCGTGTTGATTGCAAGGTTTAGCAAGAGCTGGAAACAGTAAGGCGCTGTTTATAGAGTATAGAGGCGTGAGTCAAATGAAATGATACATAGACATGGATGTAAAATGTGGGAATGAGAACCAACTCGGAAAATAGAACGAGGGAATTACAAGGCGGGGAAAATAGAATGCGAACTTTGATAGAATCAATTACCATACAAGGAAAAAGTTATCCTTTCGCCATCTACAATCTCAGATCTAGAGCTCAGCTAGCCTTGCCAACTAGCGCCATGGAAACTTTCACCACAAACTCAATGGCACAAGCCAGCCAACCAAATACCTCAAATCTGGGGAATCGGCATGCCTAATTAGCAGGCGTCGTCTGCGAATGCGAGGCGTGGAGATCTTTCCTGTCCACTACCAGCCCAGTAGTGAATCGAGCTACGAGGAATGTTCGCCGACGAAATTCGGAATCTGTGGCGGATTTCGATCAGTGAGAGATGGTCAAGTGAGGAGTAGGTTTTAAAGCCGCTGTAGCTAGAAATGTTTATGGCTAGGTGAGATTATCGTGGCGTTGGGTCAAGGGAGAGTCGGGTCTTCGGCATTTCACATGAGAAATTCCATGGGTGTTGGGATATTAAGTCGTAGACTGCCACTGAAAATTATGCTATTTATCTGTAAATCTCTTCAATTGCCTTTTTTATTCTGAAACGTTGTCAATATGCATCTTCGCGCCTCGCAGCTGCTGCTAACTGCATACTTTGGCTTCACCGTAGCTCAAGGTGGATCTGATCTATACGCACCAGTCTACACTTCCTGTCCCTCCGATCTAAAGATCCGCAAAGCAGATGTACATTCCCAAACACTCCATCTCCTGCACTACTAACTACTACAGGGCCTATCTGATGCAGAGTCATCATGGAGAGAGACACGCGCCAAGCAAATGATTCCCAACTTGGAAGATTATCTTAAGCTTGCTAAGATCTCCGACTTTGACATATCAAAGTACATCAAGAAGCTCAAGAGTGACAATGTACCTATTGTCGGATTATCTGTCTCGGGAGGTGGAACGCAGTCTGGTCTTGGAGGATTAGGTGTCTGGGAAGCTTTTGATGCGCGCTCTGAGCAGGGCAAGGCTGCCCGTACAGGCGGTATGGCGCAGATCATGTCGTACATCACGGGTCTATCTGGCGGCGGCGCAGTCACCGTTTCCCTTCTGTAAGTCATTCAGCCCAATGATCTTACAACTTCAATTAACGTCTTGCAGCGCCGCGAATAACTTCAGCACCGCAGCTGAGGTCCAAAAGACGGCCAAGTTCACAAACGACTACACCCAAGGCCCAGACCAGAACTTCACCGCCTTTCTTACTGACATCTTCGAAAACATGGGTGTAAAAGACAAAGCTGGCTTCCCTGTTTCCGTGACGGATACTTTTGGCCAGTTCTGGGGAACGTGGTTGCCTGAGGGAAAGACATACAGCAACTGGTCTGACTTTGCCGATAAGAGCAATGCATTTGGTCTCGGTGATGCTCCTATGCCGATTGTGTGCTTTGCGGAAGTTGTGCCAGGTAAATCACCCGAGATCGGAAAGTTGATGTATCCCGGCTTCGAGAAGTCGAAGAGATTTAATCTGACGGCGTATGAAGTTACGCCGTTTGAGTTTGGAAGTTGGGTTGGCGGGCGTATTCAGGCGTTTATCAACACCAAGTATCTCGGTACTGCAATGTCCAACGGTAAACCCCAGAACAAGAGCGAATGCGTTGAGGGGTTCGACAAAGTTACTCTCATGCAAGGAACTACTGCCAATGCATTTACTGCGTGGTTTATCGACGCATTTTATGGTATTCCCGTGTTTGCGAAGAGAGGTATTGAGAAGAGACAGAAGGTTAACCCAGATATCAACGATATTCCTATTCCGAAGGATCAGGAGCAGAATGAGCTGGTTCAGCTTGTCAACGAGACGGCGATGTATTTTGACTTGACGTTCAATGAGTCAATGTGGGCGACTTATCCTAATCCGTTTGAGGATTACAATGAGGATATGAAGGGTGTTTCGGAGCTTCTTCTTGTAAGTTGAGCCACTGAGGGTGAGAGTTGGAGCTTCCTAACTTACTTAGGCGGATGGAAGTCTTACGCTTGAGAGCAACCCTCTCCGTCCACTGATCATCCCTGATCGCAAGCTTGACTTGATCATTGTCTATGAGGCATCATCCGATGCCGCCAACTACTGGGTCAACGGAACAAACCTAATCAGTACGTCATCCCCTCCCAGGCTTGGATCTAACTAACATTACAGACACCGCCATCACCGCATCCGAAGGAAACATCCCCTTCCCCAAAATTCCCGACGTAAATACCTTCGTCGCACAAAACCTCTCCTTCCAACCAACCTTCTTCGGCTGCAACGCCAGCGAAGACACACCACTTCTCCTCTACCTCCCCAACGCCCCCTGGACAGGCTACACCAACTATTCCTACCAGCTGAGTCAATTCACCAACAACCAAGTCGACATCGCCTACGAAAATGCCTTCCATGTAGCGACGTACGGCAATGGCAGCGTTGACGAGAACTGGCCTGCTTGTCTTGCGTGTGCGGCCATTAAGGGTAGTTTGAGACGCTTGGATATTGAGTTGCCGAAGCAGTGTGAGGAGTGTTTTGAGAGGCATTGTTGGAATGGAACGACGAGTAGTAGGAAGGCGAGTGATAAGGATTTTAATCTTATGCCGAGATTGGAGCCACAGTTGAGCTTTGCAGAGTGGAATAAGACGGATTGGGAGAAGAAGGATAGCAGTGGAAGTGGTAATGGCAGTAGTGGAGGCAGTGGAAGTGGAAGTGATAGTGGAGAGAAGAAGGATAGTGCAGCAGGCAGGATTGGGGGTAATGTTCTTGGACTTGTATTTTCGGTGGCTGCGATGGTTTATCTGTTGTAATGGCTGAATTGTTTGACCCTTGCAGAGGAATTGGGTAGTGTTTGGTCAGTAGCTTGGTGAGCGTTGAAGTAATCTTGAAGTTCGTTACAATCTCTGCGTTAGTCTGTATACAAATTCTGAAGAACACAGGTGAACGCCGTACCTAGTCCTGTATTGTAAGCTGTCATTTCCAAATGGGCCTCATAGTTCATGGTTGTGCTTTCTTTAGGGTTTGTTTGTTTTGTGCTGTCTTTGAAGTATAGCGGACTAGTAAAATGCTGGATAGGCTGAAGTCACAACTTGAGGATTGGAAACTATAGTAGGGTTTACTCGGAGTCGATGCCAGACCATGGACTATCGAGTGGCTATAGGAGATTCCTATTTGTTGACCTCTAAACTATGACCAGTAGTTATGGAACCTAACCCTGCAACAGGCGAAATTGGACCATGTTGATCGAGTTCAGTTCAGCGGACTGGCAGGTGTTCGAGGGAGCATAAGGGAGGAAATCTGACTTGGGCCCAAGTAATATGACGTTATTCTTTTATTATCTCGGACCTTCCATCCCGTTCTGCGGGGTGCACTATGATTCATCTTTTATCTGACAGTGACAGTAGATGGACGGCCAATCCCATGACCCGTTCGCAGCCGCAACTGGTTGAACAGTCTCCTGAGCTGCAAAAAATGGCTTCTACTGCTACCACGATGGTTGCGACTACGAACAGCACTCTCTTCAGATTTCGTTGCGTAAGTATCTCCTCCGCTCCCTTCTGAACGCTCTTCTTCTTTCTTTCTCATCACAAACCCTTTCGACAATACAGCTAACCTCTACTCTACTCTAATCTACTCTCAACCCAACTCAACTAAACAACGCAAAACACAATAAATTTCACACAACAACCAACCACCTTTCGACCAACAGCAAAGATGTCTACACTCGAGTCTTGGACTGTCTACAAGACTGACCGCCAGATCATCGATATTGGCGGTAGCTTGATTGACAAGACTTTCGTCGATCAGCAACTCCCCAAGGCTTTCCTCAAGCAGGGTGATTTCCCAAAGGAGATCGACTACACTACTTTTGTGGACGATTGGAATGCAGTGGCTAATCAGTCCTACCAGACATCTCTTGAGATGACTATCATCCAGAACATCGCTGACAGGATCGTCGGTGAACTCACCTGGGGAACCCACATCATCGACTTGGGTGCCGATAATTCGAAGAAGTTCGAACCGTATGTTCGAGCATTCATCAAGCAGAACAAGGAGTGCACTTATGTGGCTCTTAATCTCAACTACGACTCTCTAGTCGAACATATCAACAACGTCAAGGCTACCTTCCCTAATGTCATGTGCATCGGCCTTTGGGGCTCCTTTGAACAGGGCGACGTTTACTTCAAGGAGACCCGACCCATGGCTCGCCTGTTCTTATCTCTTGGAAGCCTTTTTTATAATGCTCCCAACTTCATGGTAATGGAACGATGCATCGAGTTCAAGAGCCATCTCCAGGAACCTGACCGTCTCGTTGTCAACCAAGAGGGTCCTATCAGTTACGCCGCCGGCGCAATCCATGCGGCTTACACCACCGAGGAGTACCGTAACTTCTTCATCACATATCTCCAGGGCCTGCACGATAACGCTGGTATCAAAGACGTGGACCCCGAGTCGGCATGGACCGTGCAGAGCAAGTTGAACAAGGCGATGCACTGTTTTGATGTCACCGCCAACCACGACATGTACTGTGAGAATTTCAAGATCGTGGTTGTAGCTGGTACTACCTTCAAGATGTTCAAGTCTTGGAAGCGCTCTGAGTTTAGGGTTCATGAACTCACGACCAAGGCAGGCCTGAAAATTAAGACTCTCGGGAAGTCCGAGAATTCAGGCATGATTCAGTACTTGATCCAGACTGCGGACCCTCACTGCTGGAACGCCTAAAGCCACGGCAGAAGCCCCCTGAAGTCACAGCATGATGACTTCCCCCCGAAGTAACAAAACGATTACTTCTCCCCTTTCTTAGGATCTGAGTTTTGGAGTTTGGGAAATTGTCTGAGCCAACTCAAGACACTGTTTGCCTGAATATCCAGTTGGTCTTTGGATCCAGTTGGTCTTTGGAGCCTCTGGATAAACAGCTCTGAGCTCTGAGCTTACAGACCTGAGAGCGCAGTCGACTAGAGACGCGCCTCAGCAAAATTGCGAATAGACAGACTTGACTAGATAGATAGAGTATACATAGAATAGTCATCTGTCAAACTTTCATGCCTCCCTTAAGTGATATATCTCTAAATCCTGAAGATAAATATCGGGGTTGGCCTAAAGTAATTTGGTATCCACTGTAGGTGACATCCATGTAGTAGTTTCTCAACTTGGTCCAATGAATCGCTGGCTAACCATGTATTTGTTCTAGCAATACTGACTCGAGTAACTACCTACGTAATCTTTCTAACAATACTGACTGGGTAAAGACTGTAGTTGCTGTCTAACGAAGTTCTTCCATTTCCATCCGTTTATCCTACAATTTCTTGGGATTCTTTCGAGCACCATTTCTGGTCGGAGCCTGCCACTGTTTAAATCCTTACAATTCGCCATCCTGGTACTCATCATCCTCCTCATGCTCAACATACTCCTCCAGTCTCTCCTTGAGCTCCTCGACACTAATCTCACCCTCCAACTCAGAAGGATGCTCTCCCTTCCTGTGAGGAGGAATAGGGATGGCCTTTGGAACCTGAATAACACCATTCTTACCAACAGCATCACTGAACCCAATGGGAACATGACCATTCAAAACAATGCTAGTCCATGCCTTGAAGGTATGGATATCAACACCAACACTCCTCTCAAGAAGGGTAGGAAGTTCAACATGGAAGTTATCACCATGACCAAAGAGGTTCGCCTTCTTCGACATCTTTTCATCGCTGTAGTAAATCTCATCACTGTAGAGCGTCACATTGGGAACGATTTGGTACTTGAGAAGTGCCTTGAGATACTTCTTTCCTGTCTCGGTATTGAAGAGGAAAGCGTTTGCGCGGGGTCCGAGCTTCGCCCAGGCATCGTTGCTGGGAGCGAAGACGGTGCTGCCGACCATGGGAACGTTGTGGATGTACTTGACGAAATCGGTCTTGTCGAAGGCAAGTAGAAGAGTTGAGAACTGGGCTGGGAAGAGGCTGATTTCTTTGCCGATGAAGGTAGGAGGAACGAGAATTCTGTTGACGGCGTGGATAATGCCGTTCTTGGTTTTCTAACAATAGTTAGCTCTGAGTCAATAGTTTGATACGGAGTACTTACAAAGTTGACTGCGATAACCTTGCTGTACAGGTTAACCCTCACTCCAGAGAACCCAACGCTAGTTCGAAGACGCTGAGGCTTATCGCCAAGCAGAGCCTCTTTGTGAACAGTAGGAACAGTATGTGTGAAGAGAATTCTCGAGGCAGGATACTCTCCAATACCGAGGTGGTAGTTAAGAACAGCCTCGATGAATTCATCACTGGGCTTCTTATCCTTGTGATGGTCAGGAATATGCTCAAAAGCCTCATCGGTCGGGACGAAAAGCGTGTAGTTCGTCTTGGAATCAGTGCTGTTGAGCAACTTGGCGAACTTCTCGTGCTTCTGAACAAGCTTGAAGAATTTCTTGGTGTAGTTGCTCTTGGCGATGAGATCGTAGGTCGTATGGTCGGTGAAATCACCGCCTGTTTGGCCAAAGATGTTCACATCCTCCTCGTTATCCACATCGACCTCGGGGAAGAAAGCGTCTTCATCTTGAAGCTTGTGATGAATAGCAGCCGAGATCTCATCGGAGAGCTGCTCAGCAGCTTCGTCGAAAGACTCTTGGATGCGCACGGGGATATCCTCGAGGGATTCCTTAAGATCATCCTTGAAGGTCTTGAAAGTGTCAAAGTCAGGAATGACAAAGGCTGAAGTGGCCGTAGCCAACGTAAGAGCCAGAACAGATCTCATGGCGATAGACTCAAAGTGAAAAAATGAAGAATCCAGCCGCTCCCGATACAACTTGGGCGACAAAAACGGTCAATGATGCTGGGACTTTATATCAGACGTCAACTTGATGACGCATGAAACGGACCAGTCGGGAACCAATCCGCGACGAATGTTGGCGTCATCAGCTGTTTTTACCCCGCATAGGAAGCAAGAAAAGATGACGTGAGCTACCGGCTAAATGTGAGATGTTGTTTTTGTCACCCTGAAGCTCGGAATCCTCGGGTTATGGCCTGACGTGAGGCAAGGATTCCGGTTATGATACGAAATACGGAGTTCATTGGGCTAATCGTACAACTGGCTATTTCATTGGTGGTGAACGCGTGTCGCTGTAACTTTGGTTGTTTTGTGTACGCGTATAGTGCAGCCTGTATTTGAGGACGAATGACAATTGCACACACATTTCACATTTGTACGCGGATAGATTATAGGAATTCGGACGATAAGATGATCTGAATTCCTGACCTTGCTTAGCTTGATATTTTCAGCTACCAGAGACCGCCTGTTGATCAGCCTTTCCAGCCTCATCCACTGGTGGCAAATTCCCCTTTGCTGGACCCATCACGCAAATACCCTCACGCGAAAATCGACTTCCATGAACAGGACAGTCAAAGCTCTTTTCAGTTGTGTTCCAGCACACGACGCCTTTCATGTGGGGACATAAGGCGCTGTACTGCTTGACGTTTCCGTCTTCGTCTTTGTATACTGCAATGGGTTTTGACCCGGCCTGCTACAGGTTAGCTGGCGTGCGACAACTATGAAGGAAGGGCATTTACCTTGTTCAATACACCGCCCATGCCACGTCCAAGATCTTCAATATCCGTGATGTCAGACTGCAAGAATCGCTTGTACTGCGCATTGATTTGAACATCATGCGCGACCATGCTCGGCAGTGACTTGACGATTGAAGCCACGCGCTTAGGCGAGTAAATATCTGCCCATGGATTCTTGATACCATCGATTTCATCCGCAATCAATCGCCCAGCCAGAACTCCATGCGTGAGTCCATCGCCTGAATCACCAGTGATGATATAAATGTGATCATTACCCTGATTCTTACCAATGAACTGCAAGAAATCCACGGGTTCGAAAATCTGTCCGCTCCAACGATAATCAACAGATCCAATCTGCGAGAAGCGCTCACGCGTCCAATTTTCAAGCTCTTGGAATTCCGTAGTCGTGTCTTCCTGACCGACTTTGTGATCACATCCTCCAACGATGAGATAATCATGCTCATCATCGCAAGCAGTTAGGCGGACATACTTATACTCCTCCGCCTGATCATATAAAAGACAATCCTCAATGGCACCCTTAGGAACGCGTGCGGCAATGCAATACGATCGCATGTACTCCATCTGAGCGATGACACTGAGTTTCTGGAGAGGAACGCATGTTGCTTCAACGGCACTGCTGCACTTGACTGTGTTTCCATCTGTTGTCTGAACCTGGACCGACTTGTTGCCAATTCCGAGAATTTCAATGCCTTTCTCTTCAACGGACATGACGCGGGTTTCATCGAAGCAGCGGAAGTTGGGCTGGGATTTGAGCCACTTGAGAACGCCGTTGAGATACTTTGTTGGATGGAATGTTGCTTGGTTCTTGATGATGAGACCGCCTCTTTGGTCGATGGCTCCATCCCAGCCACGAACAGCTAGTGATTCCTGAATCATGTTAATAACTTTCGCAAGATAATGGTAAGACAGTTGACTCACATCAAATCTGGAATCCATGCCAAACTTCCTCTGCGCCGCCTCCTCCTTGCGAAGATCATTCAGCTCGTCCTCGTGATCCTTTGCATCCTTGGTAGAATATTGCGAAACCTCATACGCTGGGAGGTTACGATACTCGCACTCAATGCCGAGCAGCTGCGATACTTCTCCGACGTGGTCTCTGCCCCATGCGTGGCTTTCAGCTGCAAGTCTAGCATTGTCCTCACCGTGCTTCTTCGCAATCTCAGTGTATCCATCATCAAGGTCATTGGTCAAGTGACCGCTGGTCCGACCAGTCTCTCCAGAAAGGACTTGGCGTGCTTCAAGAAGGACGACTTCACGACCGCGAGTCACAAGCTCATACGCAGTTGATATACCACCAATTCCTGCACCGATGACGCAAACATCGGTCTCAATGTCTGAAGTGAGTTTTCCAAAGGAGGGTCTGTTTGAGACGGGATCTTGATGCACCCAGACTGGGTCTGTCGCGCCCGAAGTATGAAAGAACTGCTGTGATTTTGAAGAGGCCATGGTCGATTGGTAGGCTTTGAAAGAAAGTTGGATGGTGCAGCGACGTGAGATGCGAGATACTCGGAAGGAAGCTGAGGCTAAGGAGAAGAGCATGCTATGAACTATCGGCCAGAAGAGTGGCCGGTGTAGGATTCACGAAGGGAGCACGCGAGGGAGGTCTATATCATGGAATTAAGACGGGATAATGAGCAGTGCAACATGTAAAAGCAACGAATAGAACGAAAGGAATTGACAATTGATAGATCCTCGCCATCACCTCCAAAATAGCATGAAACTTCACCAATAAATGCGCGCCAAAAGCAATACACCGCAACATCGTTCACATCACAAAATCGTCACTATTTGCATTCTATTCCTATCGCTTAAGTATGAGACATGCCTTTGCGTCAGATTGCGGAGTATTTGGTCCTTACTGCGCATCATGGAAGTGGAAAATGGAAGCAGGCTGACGCTGCTGTTCTTGGCGGTAATGTCAACGTCAGAATGATGACCAAGACAAGTGAGCATTTCAAAGCGTGTAACAGTCGGATAACATGAAATTTTACGATATTGAAAACGATATGCAATTCGGGAGAAATACTAAGAATAGTTATTCAGAATTATTACGAGATAGACTCTTCGCTAGTTATCCAATTAGGCCTTCTTTTCCCCGCCCATCTTATCCTGGACAGTTCCTCCAATGCTTCCCTCAGTAGTGAATTGCTTTCCAATCATTCCCTCCTTATCAAAGGGACCGCCAACCTTTTGAGCCGTGCCTCCAATAGCTCCCTCCGCTGTCCCAGATTAGTAAGATTATTTGGGGTGAGGAAAGAGACTATACTTGTAAATTGCTTTCCGACAGTGCCTTGCTCATCCATGGCCTTGGGCATGGTGCCAGTGAGGTTGGTGGTAGGCTTGTCGGACATATTGGAAATTGATATATTATTGGCCGAAAGTACTGGTTGTATGGTTATTGCTGGAGAGATACAGATGGTTGTGATGTAGTGATACTGACGAGTGCATTGGACTGCTGCAAGATATTTTATAGAGGTTGTCAGCATATGAATGATGACATCACCAGTCCTGATCTCATCGATGGTCGAGCAGGCGGATCGATGGATCAGCAATATCAATTACCCAGCCATTCATGTGGACTACTCCAATTTGGCTACGGTCATGAAGTCATTAAGGATGGAGGCTGAACCTACGAGACATGCTATGCTAGCGAATGGAAGCGGTGATTGTTTCGGTGCTAGATAATCTTAATACTTTAATCCGGAGTTTCAGAAACTACGAAAGACAAATTGAAACGAATATTCAAGAGAATTAATGCGGGGTTATCCAGCAAGCCAGCTAGCCACCAGATTGTTTATGTTTCTTATGACAATGTCAACGAAAACCCATCATGGAGGAGAGATCTATTGCCATGATATCTGTAATGACATGTGATATTAGCTATTACCGGCTGAAAGGTTTTATTCAGATACTAAACTGCTGACCCAAGTTATCATAGTCTCTGGTAATTGCGCGAGCAGAGATTGGGGCTTACTCATTTACAGAGTTACTCAATACATTTAGATCTTCTTGATGTATCGTGAAGGTCATTTTCACTGAGCCCTCCTAAGGCAGAAAATGCAGCATGCCATTTTTATCGCCGTCTCTACCCATCTTTATTCGTCTCCTATTGAGGATGTCGCCTTGGAAGTCAATTCCGGTACAGTGGAATCAGGTTCACAGTCGTCAAAACATCGCTTCAAACCCCCTCATTATTCTGCTGCGCCCAATATGGCGCCAACTGGATCAAACCCATGCTCAAACTCGGCCAATCCCAAGTGAACCACTCAATCACCGGTTGGTTCTGCATATTTATGAGCCTATCATAAGACGAAATCACGACAACCCACCATGCTGACCAAGAGGTTACTGGGGAGGCCTATCATAGTACGGTTTGGTAGGTTCTGACAGAGAGGGGTTCCTCTGAAACAAGTGTCTATATTAAGGTGATTAGACCTCGCAATTGTGCTTTCTTCCTTATTTCAATTACGATATCAGATACCCAGCCTTCTTCCTGGTCGAATGTCACAATGCCGGCTTTACTGGCCCCCTATAATGACTCCATGCGTCTGGGCATGGGGTTCAACTCTTACAGCCAGACAATGTGCATGAGTGGTGCCGTCGACACCGATGGAGCCGCCACTATGCAGTCATGGGATAAGAATGTTACTTATTCGTCCAGGTTTGTCGAGCGGCTCTCGGATATTACGGACCTGATTGGTATCTCGCATGGTGCTGCTATCAAGAAGCGCAACATCCAAATGTGCGGTTGGACTGGCACAATTGATGAGAACCAGATCAAAAATGCCGACATTAGCCTGGTCGTTTCTATTTAAGCCGTCGGCCTTACAGAAGTTTTGAGAGATTCCGCATGCTTCAAAGGGCTAAATGGAAATGAGGCTAAGTTCAATAGAGCTTTTGGCGATTGCTTTATTTCCGGTATGCCGTTACGAACTGTTAGGCATAGAATGCCAACTCATTATTACAGGCTTTATACACGGTGCAGTGTTCATGAGTCTTATCTCCTTTCGCTGTACTGATCCAACTAAGAGGGACAGCACAATCGGAAGGTAAGGGAACCAAAGCCTTGGGGACTCAAGCTTATATGTGCAGTCTGAAAGAGATAATCACATCGAGATGCGACAATGACGGGTCTTTTGATGATATGCGTTGGCTTACCGATCACCGTATCTCTTCCCTCGAAGATGTTGAAACCACAATCTCGGCCAGTTGGAGGAGCCGTGATAAGGTCCAGACCTGCAAGGGCAGCAAGGCGAGGTGGAATCTGGACTCTGTGCACAATGCTGCAGTGAGGTTTCCAAATCTTCTCGAGATACGCACAGAAAAAGTTTGGTAAGAAAGCCCAAGATCGAGAATTATAAACGATTATTGACAATTGGCAGGGCTATCCTTAGTAAATACAAAGAAAAGCGAAGTTTCAATGAGTGGGCTATGCTTCACAGCTTCCCGACTCTTGAATATGATCTCTCATCGCTCACCGCCGAGCTCTTTGACAATTTCATGGAGAATAAACGACTTGGCCAGAAGGTCCAGGACATGATATCTCATAGAGATCACTATAGTCAGTGTCAGGTCGGCTAACCGCCGATTCTCCAGCTAATAGTTGTTTTCGCAGGTCAGATTGACAAGCCTAAAGCTATTCCCGTTCAGCTTAATACTCTGCTGGCCGTCCGTACCGCACTTAAGAATGAGATGAACAAAATTGTCGCAATTGTTAGTATGGTCCTACGCCACTATTTCTATCAACTAACGGTGTTCAACAGGTCGATCTTCTGTGCAAAGAACCAAGTCTTCTTCATGAAGTGAATGTTTTCGACAACACCTCACACGACGAACTCGTACGCACTATTGTCGATGGAGCCACGAACATGAGCCCACGATCCTCTACCCTGTTAGAACCGCACCCAATACACGGGAGCGATGAGCAGATACGCTCTGCAACTCACTTCTCATCCGGAGACTCCACTACAAACTTTCCAGAGATCCTTACCCCTAGGTCACATGACTTTGAGTCTGGGAACTTTCCTGTCATGCCGAACAGGAACCAGGCATCTCCCGACCTGAAGACACGGCTGGCTTCTCTTATTGCGCCTGAGGTTTGGGCAGATCTGCTACCTGCAAAGGCTAATCCCGCGCCCGCTACCAGTGAAAAGAACAGCCTCTCAACGTTCAGTAGCAAAGAAAGCAGGAAATTGACGGTCCTAGCTGCTGTTTGTGGGATTCATGATGTAACCTCCAGCCTTCAGCAGCGGGTCAAACATCAAACTCTCATTATTCCCATCAACAAGATCGACACCCTTGAGGACGATGTCTCCTATGGAGACTTTGAACCCAGGCCTAGGAAGAACCTTTCATTCATCTATCAGTACGGAGACGGACCTATCCGTATCTGTTCTCTCAACCATGATGAATCATCAGATAAGGTCATCAACATCACCGATGAATCTAACTATCCCGAAGTCAGCCTCTATCCCAATCACAACAAGAGCTGGTTCATAATTACCGTAGTTTATGGAGGAAGGATTTACAACCGCCCCGAGGAGCTCAAGAAGATCGTTGGTCGTGCTGAATACCGGGACAAGGTGACCCGGCCGCTCGTATCCTTCGATCCTCACATCATTGAGAACGGATTTTGGGGTAAGCCTGACATGGCAGGTGTCGTGTTCTACAGGTTTTCTGCAAGCCCTAATATCCGCGCTGCAGTATCTATTGGTCCTAGTGGGTGTTTACTGGCCGATCAACCCCAACTTGCCTGCTTTACTCGAGAGATCACCAAGGAGGTTGAGGTTGAGGTGATCAAAGAAGTGCAAGTCGTCAAGGAGGTCCCACGCATTGTGAATCCAAACAACAAGATTACCTTTGGTGTCTGCGTGAGCACACCGCGTAAGATAATCTAGTCTCCTAGATACGCGTCCTCAGTGACTTACGTCCTACAGGTCAATCGTGCACATTCGACTGCGGCCGCCTCGAAGTCGTTCCTCGCGACAACGAACCATTTCTCAAGTTTCCAAACGGCGTGAAGTTTGTCTATCGAGTCGATGGCAACTTGGCCGTCCTTGACGCGAAAGGCAAGTTCCTTTTCAAGGGCCAGACATGCTATCTCAGGGATATCGGCGGCTATCTCCGATTCAATGACGAGGGCTTGCTGTACACCATCACAAACAAAGGAAGGGTTTCATGGAATCCCTTTCTGGATAGGAGCAATGCGGGCGGTAGGCTTATTCTATCCAGTGCAAAGCCATACATCGAGATATACACCCGAGAGAGCAAAAAGATCTGGGATTCGTGTGGCTTCGACGCTTGAAGAGCTTGGATGGATGGGCTGAGCTTGGATAATTCGTTCTGCCCCATCGGTGTAACTTCCTATTTTTCATATACCGCTGCCTATAACCAATCCTTAACCAGGTTGAAGACACGATAGGGTCAAACTGTTACTGTCAGCCGATATTTATTGGCAACACTATTGGATGGTTCCTTGAAATTTACAGATGATGGGCTTTTGTGTATGATGATACTCACAAAGTGCTTGCCTTTCCACAAAGACTAAATTGAAAACACCGACGGATTTTACGAACGGAGAGAAACATGTCGGCGAGAAGTCCGTTGAGTGCCATATTTACAAAATCTACTGACTCTAGATATGCGCGCCTACCACGACAGGCCAACTATTGTAACCTCGGACGGCGCATTCCTTGATTGATGGTGATTTATCATGCTTAATCATGCAGTCAGAACTTTGCTATCTGACAGATGCTTTTTACTCGCGCAACCAACATATGATTGCGGGGAAGAGAATTGGATCAATCTCCCGAAACAAGGTACGCCCCGTCCCTGGCAGCCCGGATACTTAACCCTTTTAGGCAGTCCGGCGCCGGGTAAGGAAAACACCTCGGCCGACAAGCCCCCGAACACTGAATATGGTGATGGAGGGTTGCATACATGCGGCACGGTATTGGGTACTACCTACTGGTCTCGTACTATATCCGCGTATATGTCAACAAATATATCCTGGCTTCAGGGCTTGAAAAACATATATAAGGCTCTGAACCTCGAGATTTATCTGGTTTTCTTGTTTCTTCACCATCAAACATTGCTCACTCGTTTCGATTTCAACACTCAAAAGTACATACTTCTTTGCATCTTGATCAAAATGCAGTTTCCTCTCGCTCTCCTCGCTCTTTTGCCCGCCGTCCTGGCTGCCCCTGCTGCGTGGGTTTTCCCTTTATCCTCTGGGCTGTTCGCCTTTATTTGAACAGGCGACGGAAGACTAACACTCTCAATAGTGATACCAAGTACACCGTTCCAGCATGTGGCTGCAGAACCCCCTCTGGCACTTACGTCACGAACAGTCTCTGCCTCATCAGTCGCGGCATTCCCACTAAGGATGGCAAATACGTAAGTCGGCTCATTATCACATTGTTTTCATGATTCCTTTCTAGGCCTCTTGCAAGCCGTAACCTTTGATCTTACAAACATCCCATTCTGTCGAGCTAGACTTGGATACTGACAGACATCTTTGTTTAGTGCTACACTGCAGACGACCAGAGCCCACAGGCAGATAAGATCTTTACGGCCAATGCCTGCCAAGGACAATCAGCCGGCTCCAAGCCTGAGTGCAAGAGCATTACTGTCTGCAAGAACCCGCTCATTTATTATGAGTGCTAGAGAAATAATCGAGGGAGAGTTGCTGCACTTTAGGAGGAAAGATAGGGAGGATGGAAGTTGGAACGACTTCATTGTAGCTTCTAAATACAGACAGCCACATGAAATGTGAAGGAAGTTTTGCCGTTGATTCTTTGGCCTTCAGAGTGAAGTTGCCTTTCAGTCCAGGTGTCCCTAACTGGATTGTAAAAGCCCCATTCGTGAAGTATCATCTTGAATAGAGCATGGTTTTCCTCCTTAAAACGGTGCTTGATCAATGCCTTTGCAACATCTGGGAGTGAGTAGTTAGGCCTTAGAAAGAGGACCAGGAATGGAATGTATAACAACAAAGGGTGATTCCCTGGTTTTAAACACAAACTGGAACTCCAAAGGTGCACCAGTAGTAAGCTTATGTATTGGGTTACTGCCGGCAAACCTGGCGCTTGATGATAACTGTTGACTGTTCTGCTTCTTTGAATTATGTTGTTCGCTCACGGCTACAAGAAGAAACTCGTAGCCTAACCGAATAACAAAAGAGAGGCACTGTTGGGGGAATTGTATAATTTCTGAGCCGCGACTTGTGTATGTTACTTGCTGGGAGCTTATGATGAAAGCTAGTCTTGAAACTAAATCTGACTGGCTGAATGATAGGCTAGCCCTCATTCCTATATAGCCCAACGAAATTGAATACTGGCAATAACTTCAAGTTCCAAGACCAATGCCGATGCAATAGCTTAATGCCCAGATGTCCTGATTGCCTTAACCCATAGCGGGCAAAACAGCAGTAGTTCCTCCATTTGCACTTAGAGCAGCACCATTGACCCAACGTCCCTCTTCACGAGCAAGAAACCCAACAATGTATGCAATATGTTCGGGAACACCAATCCGATTAGCCGTAGTTATAGCTTGGATCTGTGAATCGACGAATTCCACCGCCATCCCGGCCACTTCCCTAGCAGCCTCGAAAAAATCCGTCGCAGTTGCACCTACAACAACGCTATTAAACGTAGCTCGCTTCCCTTTACCAAAGGCTGTCTCCGAGGAGCGCGTATAGGCTTGCAGAGTGGCCTTGCTAGCTCCATATATCATGGCAGGATTAGGGTTTGCCATGTAAGCAGAAACGCTTGAGATATTGATGATTCGGTCGCCGTACTCTGGCAAGTGGGGAAGAACCTTGGTGATCAGAGATACAGGAGCATAGACATTTCCGTGCATCACTTCAACGAAGTTCTCTAGGGTGATATCTTGTGCCTGAAGGGCCTGAGCCGGATCGTTCAAAACAGCATTATTGACCAAAATATCAACGGTCTTGGTGTTTAGCTTGTCAAGGGCATCTAAAAGGACCTTTGAGGCAAATTCGGGGTCGAGGATGTCAGCCTGGATGGCGATTACATCCTTGACACCAAGACCTCGGATCTTTTCAAGTGCTTCTTCTGCCCCCTTGACGCTGGAAGTGTAGGCGATGGCTAATTTGCTACCACCTCTGAGCCCAGGGTGAAGTGCGATGGCTTGCCCATGCCGCATGATCCACCCGTTACTACGGCCGTCTTACCAGCGAGGTACCATGGTTCAAGGGGAGAAGGAGGAGAAGACATTGTAAAGTATTCGAAGAGTCTAGAAAGAGTAGGGAAATACTAAAGTAGAGTGCTGTGCAAGTTTGGAGTCATTAGTCTATTCTTAGCACCTGTCAACCGATGTTGAATATTTATATTCATAGAGCTCATTACGCAAGAAAAGCCTAGTCCGTCGGCGCAATGAAACATAAAAGGTCTTTCTGAATCGGGTTAGTGAGATAAAGCTTGCATTTCCGGCCTCTGGCCTTACAGGATGGCAGAGTTTTATGCAATTCTTGAAGTGGATGTCTAAGAGCCCGGATACTTTGTGCAGATATGTCGTTATCCTAGCTGAATTACATGTATGATTTGAGCTTGAGCCTTCTTACCATTACCACCTGCAGCACCGTATCATGAATCTTTTATGCAGGACCACGATAGATGAGGTGATTCTACCTGATTGTACGCTATGTATTGATGAACCTTTGTTCTGTTTCTATAAAGCACCCACTCTTATATACCAAAGGGACGGTGATCCATGTCTTCGGCAATCAACACAACATGCACCTCGAGAAGAAACTCCGCATCCACGGAGTGGCCCATCGGACTTGTGACAAGATAGCACCATTTATACAGGGACCTTGAGGACCGGAAGACTTCCCCACCAATAAACAGGTCAATCTAGAACAAAGAAGCAGCGTCTGCATAAGACTTTGATTAGAAGTATTTGAGAGACAATCATCTTAGAGCCTGATTATATCTATATTTGGGTAAACCCGAGCGCTTTAAGATGTTGTAAAACTTATCAACAGGCTTTAATTTAGCATAAGTACATCGAGGCTGCGTCTTTAACATCTTGTTTACTATCCCATGAACCATCTTCGAAATCACCTTCTGAAATAATAGACACTGCTGGACCAACTATCCTTCCTTTCTGCGGGGACTCTTTATGGCCTGATCTGGTCTCGCAGTGAGATGGTTCCTGGTCTCTAGTACAACTAACCGCAAGCATTGTTTTGAGTTGGCCGGGCCTCCCGCCGAAGTGATCATGGTGCAAACTTTCTGGTTGCCAAAGAGGTATCATGTTATCGCCAACTTGTATCCGTCCCGTGCTGAAGCCAAATATTCGGACATCCTCGGCTCCCGAATTGAAAGGTTCTAGTTCATAAAGAGAGTACTCCTGGAGCAGTGAGCCCAGCTTTTTCAAACAAAATAGTGTCTCAATATCTGGTGATGTGTACATCTGTTCGCCAACAGTTTGCAGGTATGTTTGAAAGGAGGCGTCCTTCGACTCCTGATTGAATTCCCGATGGCGATATTTCACAATGATCTTTACCAAAGTGGCAAGTGTCAAGATTTGTTGACTAGATGTAGGGATCCCGGTATGCTGATTAATTGTCGGGACGACGATATCTTGGTTAGAGGTCAGGATGGACGGGAACAGTTCATGTAAAACTTGGAGCACTCCCTTGGCGTTATCCTCTTTGTCTTGACAGTTCTCATGGAAATGAGCCGCATAGATCACTCGTCTGCCTTGCAATCCACCAGCTGAAGGATCCCAGGAAATACGCAAGCCATCATTTTCTAGTCTGAAAGATGCATGAATGACTGATTTTGGACATCTGGGATATGGCTCGTACGTATCCGGGTTTCTGGTGTTAGAATAATAAGGTAGTTTGCGCTGGCGTATCTGAGACCAATCGGGGACCCAAGAAGGATAAGGAACTTCGCCTGGTCGAGGGACGGGCCCGAATTCAAATAGATGGAGAAGAAGCTGGAACTTCAAGTTGTGATCGTCCCGTTTCAACACAAATTCGGCGACTTGTTTGTATAGCTCAGTCCAATGGACACTATAATCGAGAGAGAATCGTTGTTCCTTGTCAATGAGACCAAAGAGAGCCGCAATTCGGTCTTTCTTCTCAAGACAAGCTCCTTCATGAAAGTTCCAGAGGAGTTCCAGAATTCCAGAACCCACAGACGGCTTGTGGAGACTCGCAGTCATTCGAACGGTATACCACGATAGGTCCAGAACTAGAATATGCTTTGCAGCTGAGATTATGGCCGAAAGTGGAATTGAACGATGGCCGCAATGGACGAAACTTTGCGAAGCGAGACATGCTTCCTGAATGACCCAACGACGGAAGAACCAAGGGCGATCAAAGAAATCATGCAGGCAGAGGAGACCTGGACCTGTTAATGGATAGAAAGATTTGTTAGAACCCGGGCGGCTTTTGACGTGCCTATTCATAAGATTCACGAAGCGCTTCGACATTTCCCACTGTTTAATGGTCCCCATTTCTGATTGTGCTAAATGAGGGACTTGACTGATCTTGGCGAAGAATTTGAAGAGGCTCTGGGTGGCACCATCTGCAGGTCCTAGCCAAATGCGAACTTCTGTTGCCTGCTCATATATCCTTCCCATGAGCGGGATCTGGTGTCCTTTTTCAGTTTCGTTGTCTTGGTCAATGCAGAGAGCATCGATCCAAAACTTGCATGGTTGATCCTGTGATCGAAAGGTGCGCAATAAATTGTCAACACTGGCTGTGATCCTCAAATATGAGGTGTCGCTATCCTCCCGTATTTCTAGATTGTATAGAAATTCTGGCTTGCCCCATACATATGAGATAGCGCAGTAGCCTCCATCCTGAGCCGAAAGCCGGGTCTGGACGATGGTGCAGATGAGAGGTGCATTTGGGTCGAGCGCTGGGTCTAAAACGACATATCGGATTGCGTCTTCCTCGACCAAAGAGTCGTAGCGATACCGATTGAAAGCTGGCATGATATACGATGTTAAGTTGCCGGTAATCTTTTCGAGGAGCTGTTACCTCATCGAAAGATCACCTTCTAAATAGCGATGTGGGCATTGATCATTTCGCCAGTGGCGTAGTAAATTACAAAGACGTGGACAATTGACATGGCGCAGACACCTGGCACCATTGAACAGCCCTGCGAATCTAACATCTGCGCGGGGTCATGCAGGTGAACGAATCGGCAGCGGTTCTGTCAGCCCCGATACCACTCAGGCGCATAAGGCTGGATTCGAAAAAATGATATCAGCGTGGTAGTCTCGGTGTCATAAGTTCAGCTCCAATGGCTTCTTGGCTACAAGGCAGTAATAACCTTTCTTAAGACCTGAATATCAGCTTTCTGGGTTAACTCGCCTATGAAAACACTAATTATAATTATAATCTCCAGGAACCACGGCTTGCAATTTGGGGCTGGGTAATCTTGGCAATTCGCCTCCGCTTTTAGAGCCTACATACAACGCAGAGTGATTGTGATTGTAAACCACCAACAAATGACAGCGCATGACTTGATGGATTTCCGATTGGACCATCCTAATGTCGCTTCAACGCATCTTCACCCAAGGCATTTTCAGCTCACTGCTGTCTAAGAATATTATTGGCTAAACCCCGCCATCACTAGACACTTCTAGCATAAAACCCTGTCACTATGCTCACCCTAGGAACAATAAATAACACAAGGCTCAATTTGCCACATCATAGCTGCTTGTCACACATACTGATTCAGCTGCAGCCCAATAAACATATTACCTTTGTGGACCCCCTCTTATTCCACATTGATCACATCCTGTTGTCTTCTCTTTCCTCCATTATGCGCCGCCCTATCCGGTAAGGGACCTGGTAACTGGCTTTTCTTCCTGTTCAGTCTTCCCTCGTCAAATAAGCACAACAACCTTTGCGAATCCTCCTTTAATCTCTTCAAAGCCTCGAAGATGTCTGCTTGGGCATTTCTGGTTGTTCTGGTTTACTTTTCTAGACCTGCAATAGCAATATTTGGGGCTAGTAATGAGACTGATTTCTGGGAGGACTTCGCCAACAATTTCGCTACTGACCTTGCGCCTATCATCTCCTTATTTAGTGAGAAAGTGACGAAGCAATTCCTTAGCGAATCAACGACGATTCTCGATACTATTCTCTTTACAGTTAGGCCGCTCGGAATTCTTACTACTATTATGTCGTGCATACGAGTGCGCGGTGGCTTATTCCTAAGATCTATTGTCGGTCGAGCGAGGGAGCCACATGGAGCAGCGGAGATAGAGCCCTGTTCTTCGACGAGCCAGGATGTCTGCGAATTGTGGTCAAATGGTGGTGTCTGTCGTGTGTTTGGCCGCCCTAAGATTCTCGAGTTCATCTATCACCCAACTCAAGATCCGAAACAATTTTATGCAGACACAGAGTTCCCCGCAACCTGTGGCATCGTATTGGCGAGAGATTTCTTCCAAGGCTTAGCTTTACACTCGGAGTTTTCAAGAGACCCTAAGTATAAAACGTTTGCAGAGCATTGGAAGGAGATTTCAAACAATAAAATCCTCTGGACTCCGTTTTCAACCGCCAAAGCACTAAAACGCCCGAACTCTCATGACTCAGAAAATCCTGTTATTAGACACCAGTATGGCTTTGCTCCTTTTCCCAACCTGGCTTTGAACATCGGGGTACAGCATACAATGTCAACGGTAAGCAGCCTCTGGCTTGCCACTATCTTCGGAGTTCTGCTACAAGCAAGCTTCTTTGGCTACGCAACTTGGGCTACATGGTACTACCCGGGATTCTACACGGAAGGAAGAGTTCCGAATACCAACGTGTTTTTTGCGTTTACCATGACCGGCACAGTATTGATTGTGACTGGAATGGCTCTTTGCGCCAGTCTTATCGACGGTAATTCGATGGAGCGAAGATTTTATATGCCTCAGCCCAAAGACAATCGCGTCAAGTGTCGATTTTTTTGGCTTCAGCCCGGTGGGCAACGAATAGGAGATCAAGAGTTCGAGGCTTTCGCTCATGACGAAGTGAAGACAGATTACATTACGTCTTGGAAAGCCAACAGTGGTGGGCGGATATCACATACACTCGTCTACCTTGCAACTGGGTTCTCCTTTGTCGGATGGGCTATCCAATTCATTGGGCTTCGCGGTCAACATGCAACCATCTCTCTCTACCAGCTGTGCTGCACGGTTATCATGTCTACCATCCGTGCATTTATGCGCAGCTATCGGGGTACGCCGAAGAACAAACTTGAAAGCATCCAAGAATTCACCCGAAACCATGAATTGGATTGGCAAGCAACATGCCTAGCGCAAGACAGCACAGGGGGGCGCGATCTGGAATGCGGTAGGGGATCTCACATTCGAGCGAAAGCAGCATTATGACCGGGGGCTAATTGTAGTGCGAAAATTAGACATATACTGGACCTTTAGTAGCCAGCCTCCCGAGCCTAGGGATATTAAACGGTTAAAGTACGAAAACTCAAATGACAAGACCGACAAATGGCTTGCCTGCTTTGCGGCCAGGAGAATATTTTTCCTTTTGCCTAACTATAAATCTTCATCGGGGAACGCAGTTATGAGCTGTATAGAGGGCCACCTTCTTAATTGTAACGCAGACAAAGATGGCCTTGTAAAGATTTTGAAAGACACTATCCAACACCGTGTATTCGGCATGCCGAATGAAGCTGCCAAGCTAATGCGGCTTCGGTCGCGCCTCGGTTTTCTCACCAACCAATCTTCGCTCCCTGCGTGGGGGTTTGAAGTCCGGAAGGTGGCTTTGCAGCTGGACAGGAGCTTGTGCAGGTCTGCAGAAGCCTTGTATCGCAGGGGCGCCTCTCGTGGGGCATGCTCGCTCATGTGGTCCGCAACTTGTGACCTGTGGAAAGGTCATCCATTCTCACACGACTCACAAAAAAGACCTATTTGTTTCCAACTAATCCGGTCAGCCTGGAGTTGGAGCACCGACACAGATCAACTGGAAGCAATCTTGGGGTTGTGGTCTTGGGCGCTGGAGAGGCTCATTCCACGGGGAATCAATTTGGAAGACGGGTTCAGAAAGATCCGCCGCAAAGCAATTGTCGTTAAGAACGAGAGGGCAGAACACATACATAGGCATCTCCACAACTGGGGTGTCCAAGCGTCCTATGATGATTATCCGAACCGAGTCCCGAACATTACCAATCTTTCCGTTTCAATTATTACCTCATCATATCTACACCAGAGTCACAACCCGCCAACTGCAGAGAAAGCCGTGGAGGTTCTGTGCGCTGACGCAACGAGCTCAATGTTGCATTTGATGGCTCAGGACATTTTCACAACCTTCATTGAGAGCATCAGCCTGGAACAATACGATTGGTTGACCGCTACCTTCCGGTATTCTGGGAAGCCTGCCGAGATAGATAAACTAGTTGGGGCACTTACCTCAGAAGGACTAGCAACGAGAAGTGAGGCCATTATGAGTATTATTCCAGGTCTTTCTTCTAGCCAGATATTGTTATGACGCCACCCAAACTCGAAAGGCCTTTTAGACTCTCATCAACTGGCTGCGCCTCAGTCTGGCCGTCGCGGGCAATGATTCATGTTTGGGGCTTACAAGTGGGACAGCGGAGGTTGTCATTGGAAATATCAGAGAAACACGGGCTGGGAGCTTTGGATCTCAAATTTCATAAACCAAAATGATATATTACCCTCTAGATCTTGTATGACTCCTTCAATAATTCATGCTTGTATTCCGTCTACAACAATCTAGTCAGCAGCATTCAACCAATGTGACATTCGTAATCTGAGCCTAAAGAACGCTTGATTGGTCAACTCGCCTATGAAAACACGAATTACAATTATAATTTGTACGAACTAATGATTGCAATTTGGGACTGGGGGGCCTTAACAATTACTTTTCCCTTTTATGGCCTACATAGGATGCAAATTGATTGTCAACAATGACAGTGCATGAAATCGCCGCATATAGCTCAATGGAGATGATAAAGGGGTTGCGCCATCGGGCCTATATTTTACCGAAAACACGCATCATGTCATCAACAGATCACAGACACACTCAGACTCAGGGATCACGTTAGCATCATGTCTTCATCTGGGCACATCCAATGGCAACCTCCAAAACCAAATCCAGTTTTCGAGGCTTTTGAAAGACGCTGCCGCGATGCGAAAGCACAACCATTCCTTGATGAGAAACCAATGAACGAGACTGCAGCCTCTTGCGCATGGGAAAATTTCCGCCGGCCTCTGCTAGGGCGTTTCACGCGCGACGGAAGTATACATTTCATCAAATTGCTTGGATATGGGCAAGATGGAATCACTTGGAAAATCAACATTGGCAGCCAAATATATGCGCTCAAATTGGTGAGTCTTGTTAAATGGATCGCTCATGAAGTCAATTATGTTGTTAATCGTTAAATTCTGGGACAACCAACCGCCAGAAGGTGGACACTATTGGGCGTTTCAACGGGAATGCCAAAATGCCTCGCTCCTCGCCAAGATGCGATTCGCAATCGACAATTCCTCTAACCCTACCTGGCTAAACCCAAACCCGACAACATTCCGCGAAGCAGCCTTGAATCTCCACGCTTTTTCCGATGAGGGCCGCAGTCGACAGCTGTACAGAAAGGTGTTGGGCGCAGTGGAATACAGTATTGCACCTCATCTGAGGGAATGCTATGGTTGGACGTCTATAAGCGGCAAGGATTTTTGTGCATTGCCTTCAATCCTGTGCCCTCCTGAAGTAAGATCAGGAAGAGAAGTGCGCAATATTTGGCCGACTGAAGAGTACAATGCCATTGTATACGAATATGTGCCTAGCAACGATGTAGGTCTGGATGTTGATGTTGTACAAAAGCAGCTAGATTTCTTTTGGTTTGGTGGATGGTGCTTGGTGCCGTTGCAGCCGGCGAATTGGGGAGGTGCCGGCATCTTGCTTGATATGGGAGATCTTGTATGCCTCTGGCATGCTGGATGGGTTAACGGTCGGTACAAGCGAAGATTTGCAAGAGAAATAAGAGGAGTATCTAAATATTACGACCTGCTGAATGTTGTAGCCCAAAGCAATTCATCTATAGCTCAATAGATACTACCTGAGATGTGTGACCATATTCCTACGCTTCTCAACGTCAAGTTTTCGAGTACTTGTGGTGCAGGTCAGTTACCAGTAAGGGCAAACAAAAGAGGACGGAGGAGGAAGAAAACATACCCCTCTGCATAATCTTCTCCTTCACCTGTCACTTATCCCTGACCGCCGCAGGTTGGACAGAGAATACCGCTAACTACTTTTTCACCTTTACAAGTATTACACTTCTCAGAGCCCATGGCTATTTCGCAATCCTTTAAAGGTGTCGAATTGTGGCGTGTATGAATAAGAATGAGACTTTTAAGAAAGCTGAAGATCAATTGCGTGCTTTATTCACAGCCGATGACAAGATTGCATGATCGTTCTAGATGAGGGGTACGCCTCAAACCAAGGCGAATCAACGGACTAGGGTTCATCCATGCCGAAAGGATGGATTCACATCCACAAAACTACGGTCTGTATAGCAAGGGACCAACAATTCGTGGCATCCATTCACGACATTCTTGCGCAGCAAAACCCTAGACCCGACTCAACCTCGGTGCCTTTGGGCCAGAACACCTACAGCCACAAATGGATATCTGTGTCGAATTGGACACCATTGACAGACTTTACACTCCAAAGACTTATGTCAATATACGCACAGGTTCTAAATTCGCGCTGAAGGGATTCCCTGTTAATTGATATAGCGTCTAATTTTGATCTGTAAGTTCCAGATGAGCGGAGCATAGATTCTCACCAAAACTCATTCTAATTATAGGCTTGCGCTCCTCATCTATGATCAACAACAGCAACATCATCATGGACCAGCGAAACAGAAACTACAACATCTGTAGGATCTGCCACTGTGGAAATCGCAACATCTACTTCTGGAGTAACTTCTGGGGTGACTTCTGAAGAGATTACCACCGCCATCGAGTCCGACAGCGCCGTCGAAACCTCAGTAACGATATCGACTTCGGCTTTTGAGACATCGACTTTTGAGGTTTCGACATCTGTCGCTGAGGCATCAACTCGCACAACCGAAGACTCAACGACTACGACAACATCTCCTGCCAGGAGTGTACAGAGTCCGCCGAACGGCGATTTCGAAGATTCTACCCTTGAGCCTTGGGAGAGTACAGGAACTACAGCAGTTCTCGTCCAGGGCAATGCATGCTACGAAAAGAACCAGTGCGCGTACGTATTCCCAACAACCCCATCACCTTGTTCTCTACTAACCTTCCATAGTAAGCTACCAGGACCGTACAGTAGAAACAACGCCAAAATCTTCCAGCCTGTCGACATTCAACAGGGCTACGGATACACTTTCGCAGCCTATCTCAAGCAGGGCTGTACTTATTATTCCGCTGCAGAAGGAGAAGACATCGACTGCAGCAACAACATTAACTCGGTTGGACTCTCCATCGATGGGGTATCAAACTCGGGAGCCAAGCCAGTTAGCTGGGACAACCAGTATCATGAATACTCCAGCACCTTCCAATATACTGGCCCAAGCATTGACGCGACCGATCTTTTCATTTCTGTCGTTATTAACCAGGGCGAGAGGTACGAGTTCCTTGTTGATAGCGTTTCGCTTGTGCGTGGGAAATCAGTGCCTGTCCCCGAAGACATAAGGGCTTGGCTGGAGACGTGGTACAATGGGCGTCTAACAGCAAATTTGTGCTTGAAGGACCTACGGTTTCTGGCTGTCAAGAGAAACGGCCACGCTTTGTGTTCCAGGCTCGACTCGTTGTATATTCTCCGACGCATGCCATATATTTGTTTTATAATAGAAATAGATTGCTCCTTCACGCCCATCTCCCGGATTTGATGTCCTCGTTGCGGGCACGTTCGCCATGAGATTACACTGGAACCGCGGCATCAACCGTTAGAAACCTTGCGGCTTGTACTTAATCCCGCATAGTGCGTAGCATCCCCCACGGGGCAGCCGCCTCACCCTTGCTTGCGGCGCAGATACCAAGTGGCTTGATCTTTCATCGCCATTGTAAATACTTCTTAAGTAAGAAATACCATTATGATGAGATATGAGACGGGACGTAATATAAATACCGTGATGCGGCATTTTGTCACAGTATGTAGCGTCTCACATTCGGCATCTCCGGAGGTGATGAATTACGCCGAGTTATCTCCTTCGGCTTGTGATTCTGGCCTCTGCGTCAGAACAGGTTGTGGGATTGGTCAGAAAGCGACTTCAACGGCTCCGATTGTAGTTGTCATAATTGCGGAAAGATAGATATGGTGGAGTTTCCGCAATCACATGCAGACAGAGCCTCAACAGTAGTGGAGCTTGATCAGCAAGACGAGCCGCATTGCTGACCAATATAGAATGGCTGTATCCTCATCGGAATCAACAGCTGCTCTTCGCTCTGAACAGTGTTTTTTGGTAAATGTTCACAAGCCCTTGTACAACCCCAAATTACAGGACTCATAAAAATCGTGGGGTTTAATCAACCTTCCTATTTGGAGACATCATCAGGAGATGTTTTTGTCACAGGTTGAGGGTAAACGTACGTTAGTTAACACTACCCCAAATGCGGGCACGTATCGGAAGCTCGGCGAGGTTTTCCCCGTGGGGTCTCACTGCGGCTCCGATTAATTTTGGGGTTCCCCGGAGATACGAATCCCATTCCCCCAAAGTCTCACCACTTTTGAGATTTGGAGGGATATATTACTCCGGCACTCCTGGGATTTCTTGGCTGGACAGCAGATACCCTGAATCGCACTTAGCTATTATCTTATCACTATTCTTATCGCCTTGCACTCTATCTTTCAGCCATGTCTATTGTTCAGCCCATCATCAGAGACCATGTTGTCGTCCATGATGACGACGACTGGGACTCAGTCCAACATGTCGACTGGGAACTAGACGCCAACTTCTTCACTGGTTCTGAGCTACGACCAAGGACTCCATTATGCAAAGCCACAGCCGACCATCAAATAACCCTAGCCCGCGCCGCAGCTCTCATCATCCGCTCGGCTCTCAACAATATTCCTGGGGACATCCCGGACTTTGATCCTTCTAAACTTACCGGCTTTCGCAAACAACTATACCGATGGATGGAGGCGTACAACTCGTCTCAAGCTAGTAAGCTTGTGCTGGGCGATGTTACCATGACTGTTACAATTGAAATCTTGACGTCCCTGGAGCGAATGGGCGTTGAGGGTGAACTCCTTGCCAAGATTGGCCCAAACTTGGGAGGCATTCTCCAAGGGACTGTTGACCCAATGAACTTGTTGCTAGAGGACAATAAGGTTAGAGAAATGCAGAACGACATGGTGCTGATGCAGAAGATGAGAGCGCATCTCCGACAGTACCTGTCCTCTTACGCCACCAAAAAGCCAGTCTTGAAAGTCCTCGAAGTCGGAGCCAGCACACTCAACAACACCGAGACAATCTTCCAAGCCCTCCAGGATCAGAAAAACGCCTCTTACACAATCACCGACTCCTCGCTCCCAGTGCTAGAGCAAACAAAAGCTTCCATCGTGAAGCCCCTTCTCCAACTCAAGCGTCTTGACCTCAACCGAAATCTTCTCGAACAGGGATTCAGTCCCAATAAGTATGATATGATTGTTGTGAACAACATTCTCCATTCCGCAAATTCTCTAAAGAGGGCACTACGGAACTTGCGGAAGCTGCTCATTCCAGGAGGAGTTCTTGCTTTGGTTGGGCTTTCGGATGTTTCGCCAGCGTACAGCCTCATCTTGGGAATGAACGAGAATATATGGTCTGGTATGTTTTCCCCTAACGAGACATGGTTTCATGAACTGATATGTGCTGCAGGTGAACATGTTGAACAACTGCAATACCCGTCGGCGGATGAGTGGACAAAGGCGCTTCAAGAGAACGGCTTCAGCGGCCTTGAGCCAGCTACAAAGACGTTTGATCATATCGGCCAGTCATGCTACTGCGTAATCTCAACAGCAGTTGCATCAACTCATCGCACAATGGTCAACATCGTTGCAGAGCCTCAAGGCAACCTCTTCAGCTTTGCCGACCAGCTCTCGTCCGCTTTGGCCGAAACTGGTACAGCATCGACAATCTCACCAACACTTCCAGAAATCTCGTCGAGATTCATCTACATTGTGCTCGATGACGGATCAAAGCCCTTAGCAGACTATGAAAGCTTCTCAAAGGCGGATAACGTCTTGTGGATCAGCATGGCTGTCGAGGGGTCGAACCAGCGAGATATGAATGTCGTGACACGCTTCGCACGCGGTGCCCGTAAGAACAACGAGGAGTTGAGACTAGTGACACTTGATGTAAAGCAAGATTATCCAGAGTACTCTGATGTTCTCAAGGTTGTGACGCGGATTATACGGGTGTCGTTTCAGGAGGATCGGGGTACGAGGACGGAATTCGAGTATGAGTATCGGAATGGAAGGGTTCTGGTACCAAGGGTTAGCGGCTCAGGGGTTACTCAGAAGTTAGGATGAGAGGGATCTTTTGAACTCATGGTTTGTACTTCTGTGCATAGTTGGTGCTTTTCAGGCTCATTCTTGTGGAGTGTTACTAGTGTTCTGGTGTTCTCTAAGCTTTGGATGATGGGATATTCATGTTCGCGATTCCGTTCTGTTCTAGTCAACCATCAGTGCTCAATCTACTTGACAGATAAAACCAGTTCACTATTATCTTATTTCCGTTTCGTCACTTTGGTTAACCTGAGATTATGTAAGTCTAGCCGGAAGAAAGGTCCGGTGTAGTGAGACGAGATTTAGTTGGCCGGCCCCTAAAATTCCCCCTGGAGAAAACAATTTACGCCAGTCACTGTTTACCCACGCCTGAGCATTTCACTCGAGCTCTTACTACTTCGATTATTACTTTGACTATCACTTCGACTACTACTTCGACTGCCACTACGACTACCGCTACGACTACGACTCCGCGTACCACTACAACTGGCACCACGGAGACAACTGCCACTGTTATCAGCCTACTCTCTACAAAATCCCACAGCCCTACAGCTCGCTTCCTTACCCTAAACCCCTCTCCACAACAACGGCAACTCAAGAACAACAACTTAAAAACACCAACAACTAGAACGAGAACATCATCAGCAACCTTGATACCAGTCGCATTTAGAAGTTAGTATGTCTCTTTTAATACCCCTTCGTACCTCGTTGTTAACCCTGTTCCAGCTCTCACCGACAAAAGTCGCGTCAACACTCCACAACGGCAACTCAACAAGAACAACTTTAGAACGCCATCCCCCCGTACATTTAACCACTCTCACCTCCTCAGTAGTAAGTCTCTCTTGATATCCCGTCGTACCTCCGTGTTGACCATCTATTCTAGAAGCACCGCGCGCTAGCTTTCACAATGCCCTCCTCTGATGATGTCGAAACCTACCTGGACAATCGTCTGGGTGGTCGCTTAGGCGAGAGTACCCCTAAAACATCGGAAGAATGGGAAACCATAATCAATACTTGCTCATACCACCGGGCAACGTTTTATTTCCCTTTTGTAGAAGTCAGTCTTATGGCTGTCCCCATCTCTATTGTCGGAAACTTCAACCGACCAAGCGCCAACGCGTCTCTGGGTGCTCTTGCTGTCCTGCCGGAGAACATCTTGTCCCAAGTTGTTATGGAGCTAGACTTCAAGTCCCTACGATTATTTCGAAACACAAGCCGGTCTACACACGAAGCGGTCACAAGCGTGCCGGGGTACAAGCAAGTCATGAGACATAGCCTTCGAGCCGTTTTTTCACTCTATCGGCTCAACCTTGACCATGTTGTCACCCTCGGGAAGGTCCATCGGGCCTTAACAAAGGCAACATGCGACCTTTGTGATGACTTCGCAGGCTTTCTCTTCTTACCAACAGCTACTCGATGCTGCTACAACTGTCTCAGAACGAAGCCCGAGACAGCCATTATTGGGAGGATGGATGTCGTGGCGAACTGCCCTCAGAGGTATCGTAATTCCTTGATTCGGGCTATGCGGGACAGACCACCGCTGGTATTCAACGTCCAGGACTGGCTTCAGCCAGGGCACATTCGAGCAGATGACCAATCTGCCCTGACTTCCGATGTCATCGACGCATATTCCAGAATCGCCGACATTGAAGCGCACCCGTCTACGATTCCAGAGACAGGCTGGCTCGAGCACCGCTCCGGCGCGGCTATCCCCCTCGGACATTTCCATATCCCAACAGACACAACCGAGCATGGGATAAGTTGCAAGGGCTGCTACAAGGTGTTCCTGGGCGACAAGACAGAGCGCGCACGTGAACGTTCACATTTTCCCGACGTCCCCGAAGGATGTGAAGATCGTGATCGATCCTTCTCCAAGCAAGGCTTTAGGGTTCATTTTGAGTCCTACGAGGGCGCAAAGGAGCTCTGGGCCAGGAGTCGGAATGGCCAAAACGCGGGTTTCCGGTCCGACTTTGTGGACCGCGGCGGCATCAGCTTTGAGGAGGACCAAATGATGATGTATTTTCGTCAGCAGCTGGAGCCTAACTTGGATGCCGACGCCCAAGTGTAATCTCGGAACGCCAGAGACACGAAGCGCCGACACGAGCCATCTACCGATCAATCGCCGAACATACGGAGAGGAATGAAGATTCTCAACAACATGAGAATATTCTTGTTATTTTTACACAACATCAACATGCTTTCTTTCTCACCATCATACATGAACCTTGCCTGGGCTTCCTCTGATTCGATCAACGCGGTTCACTTATATCCATATAAACAACACTTGTTCATGGATGACATTTTTGGTCCAGGCTCGATTAAGGACCTATTTGCATCCTGCAACGGACTGTTCCTCCATAAGCAGATTAAGCGCGCTCTTGACTTGGGGCAGGTCGCCATTGTGCCTGATATCGACCTGGTCTCTACAGAGGTGCCCTGGGATACTGGGCTATGCTTGGCTGGAGTTGGAGGGATGGACATGACTTGCATCATATTTGAGAATTTTGTAAGAGTTCAGAAACGAAAGAATTAGACACGACGGGCGATGATAGGTACAGAGAATGAAATTTGTCCATATATCTGTTTTGTGCCTGTGAAATGTAATTTCCATCGATAACTGAGCTGAGTAATGTCCGCGTTCTCACCAACCCAGAACCTTCCATAATGCCTGAATGTGAATTAATTTAACTTTGCATTTCTTTCTGAAGCTATTGATAGAGTATGATCACCACTCAATCACCAGCAATAATCCATCGTTTATCTTGACGCTTGCTGATCAGCCGTCACATTGATGCAACCCTAATCCAAACATCAAGAATTCTCCAATTCCAGTGGCATACTCCAGCACATCAAAGTTTCGCATGCGGCTCAGGCAAGCCTTGGCCAGGAGATCTGGCATATCATTAGTGCAGTATGGGAGAAGGTTTGAGTTTCCTGTCGGCATTTGTAATGACGGCTTGGGAGCGAATTAATCCTAACCAGACAAGCTAAACCAACGCATATAAAAATTATTTGTATATTCGCGCATGGTCAGTTTAACCACACATGCGCCGCCTAATGGCATTACTTGCATATTATTCACCCAAGGTTATGCCTATAAAAGGAGGTGGATATCCCTTCAATCACAGTCGCTAACCATCTCACTCACTCACTCTCCCACCATTCTTCGTCCCCAACCTCAACCATTATTGTCGACTTCAAACCCATTCATCTTCAAACCTTTTTTTATGCCTTCTCACTCCCAAGTATATCCAGCAAAATGACTTTCGACAGTGATTCCGTTTGGCCTGGCGAGGGCGGCGAGCACAGTGAGTACGATGATAAGAAGAAGCACCAGGATGCTTTTCTTGGTGCAACTACCTACCACCGAAGTATATACTACTTCCCCACCATTGCTCCCAAGCTCGACCGAGTTCCCAAGTCAATCGGTCAATACTTTGAGTCTCCTCTGGCGCCGCTCGGTAAACTCTCTGGCATTCCCTCTGATATCCTGGAGGATATTATTAACCTCTTGGACATCAAGACTTTTTTCAACTTCCGTCAAGTCAGTCGTCGTGCCCGTGCCTTGGCCACCGACATCCCGCTCTACCAACGTGTCTTGGCCTATGGCATGGAAGGTCTCAGCGCCCTACAGAGAACTGGCCTAACCAACCAGTTCTCACTTATCGACCTCCACAACGTCCTCATGTCATCTGAATGCTGGATCTGCGGAGACTACGGTAGCTTTCTGTTCCTTCCCACCTGCACACGCGTCTGCTTCGACTGTCTTCGATCACAACCCGAGAATGTTGTCGTGGATGAGGCCAAGCTTCGCACAAGAAAAACGTGGAAGTGGATTTACGAAGCCCATCCTCGTGAGATGGAAGAAGCACTGGCCAATATGCGCTCATGGAGAATCCACGACTGGAAGGATACCCGGAAGATGAGCAAGGCAACCCGCGGCGTGCTGGCATCAGACTTGCTAGCCGCCTACGCCAAGATCTCTGGGGACGAGGAAGACGTCGGGCCCTAGATCAGCCCCCATTAACCAAGGCGCGAAGGGATCTTTGGCTCAGGCTGGCTTCACTACCGCTTAGCATCCTGCACCCCCCTCCCTTCGGTGAACTTTCAAACGGGTGAAACAGAGCATGGCATCAGCTGTAAAGGATGCCAAGGTCGATGTATGAGAGCCCGCAATAAGTTGAACTTCTCGGAAAAGAATGGAGAATGGTTTTCTTGGGACTACCGAAAGAGGGATACGGCGTACTCGAAAAAGGATTTCGAGCTTCATTTTGAGCGGTGCGAGGAGGCACAGGAGATATTGTTGGATGTCTCCGATGGATGGAAGAATGTGGAGGACTCTGAGTTCATCAAGACGGGCGGGCATTATTTTACCAAAGAGGCGAGTCGGCGACGGGCCATGGAGATTTGAGGCCAAATATCACAATTCGGCCACAAGGTAGAGTGAGATACAGTTACGCATAGTTCAATTTATTTTGATCTTTGTTGAATATTCAACGTGTTTATCTCAGTCCACTGATTCACCTGGTCAGCACATGGCTCCTCAGAAAGTCGAAATATAATCTTCAGTACTGACCAGAGTTGGTTCCATGGGCTGATACGATTTTCCAAATTGGCTGTATAAATTGGAATCTAGATATTTAGACTCTCACACCAAAATTCGATGCGTCTAATCGGAGGAATTTTAAACCTTGACTTCATCGACATCTCTAAGAAATGGCAATTCCATTCGAGCTTCAAAACACAGCCTCATTACGTCGCATCCCTCGTTCTCGCTTGCAGCCGAGCTGGCAGACTAACCGCATCCGTCAAGTGATTCGAGATAAACTAGCCGCAGCAACTTCAGCGGAGACGCCTATTGGCCTGTTTTATGGGTTAATTGAGATCCTAGGGCTGAAACGTTGCCAGTGAAATGCCGCCTTAACCGATGACGATATGGCATATTGCGTATTTAAGATCTGACTGTCCCGCGATTGATTGAAGTTAGCATCATCATCTCACTCATCAGCTATCTCTCATCATCAATTAGCTTCATCTCACCAATATTCTGTTTCTCTCATCAATTAATCAGTCTCTCATCATTGCCATCATGTCTTCAAGCAAAGAACAAGAACATCAAGCCAACAAAGTTCAACATGAAGATCCCGCTCCAGCTTACGAAGCTGAACCTGCATCTGACACGGATAAAATCCCCCTCGCTCACAACAACCCCTTCAACTCCACCTCCGAAGCAGGCCCCTCAAGATCCCAACCATCTCAGCCAGAATCATCAGGCCTGATCCCAGCATATGAAGAAGCCGCCCCCTCCTCGCAACGCGTCGGCTCATCCGATAAAATCCCCACCGCAGAAGACCCCTTCAATTTCCCCTCTGGGCCTCTCCCTTCATACTCAGAAGCATCAACCGCCAAAGAACCTCCCATCGCAATCCCCCAAGAAAGTCCCACTCAGACATCTCCCTTCCTTAAAGCTTACGCCCCCGCTCTTCTCGGCCATGGCATCACAAAAGAAGCGTGGTCTTCTTTCCTCGATACGATATCTGCTTTCATGACTGCAAAGGTCGGCGAGCGCGCTATCAACCACGCCGGAGATGTCGCCAAATCTGTTGGTCAACAACCCGTCAACTACGTCAAGAACGTGCAAAACCACGCCAAGAGTGTTGGTAAGAACATTGCCGCCAACACCAAGCGCGGTAACATCATCGGCGCAGCAGCTGGTGTTGTCGGCGGTGCTATTTCTATTCCTCTCGGTGCAGTTTTCGGTGCTGTTGGAACAGTTGTTAGTCTTCCGGGTCGAACCATCGGTGCTATTGCGCGAAAGCCCAAAACAGCTGCTGAGAGAGCGGTTGCGTATGTGGCTGTTGCGAATCACGATTGGCTCAATAAGCGAGGCCTGCACGCGAGCTTGGTCAACACCGACCAGCTTTCAGAAGTAGTCGGTGTTTCTGTAAAAGCAGTACTACAAGCTTCTGCAGAGGGAGGAAAAAGTTCTGGGCCTTTGGGACCTATGAGTGCGTTGAGCGATCATATTGCTCATCTTGACATCAGTGGGCCTGGGGTTGTTGATATTGGAGCTGAAACGTGGTGGTTGGTTTTGGTGAGGATAGAGGCGGCAGCATAAAAATTGTATATTTGATTATAATTCGGATTTATTATGGGAATAGCATGGAATTTGATGGCGTTTGCATCATGATGTTTTATCGTGAAATGCTGGTTTAGTCAATAATTTTGAGTCATGATTTATCTACCCCGCATACGTGCAATTATCGGTACACCTCGTGAACCAATTCTGTCAGCCGATTTCACTCAAGACTCATAACTAAATATCATCTGCCAAAATACGCGAGGCTCCTATATATCACTCGTATCACTCATTTACGCTGATCCTGACACTTTTCCTACATCATCTTCATCTGAGCTAGCTCACCGCCATGGCCCCAAGCACTCAGGCCGTTTCAAGCTACCTCGCCAGCCTCTTCAGCCTCGCCGGCAAAGTCGCCGTCGTCACCGGGGGTTCATCCGGAATAGGACGAGAAATGGCCATCGCGCTTGGTCGCGCCGGATGTCGAATCGTTCTTGTCGCGCGACGACCCAAACCGCTTCAAGACACCATCGATCATCTTGCAGATCTGCACGTTACAGCCGAAGCAATCGTCGCTGACCTCTCAGACCAGGCTTCTGTGCGCGATGCGATTCATGCAATAAAGACAAACGCTGGAACACCGGATATCCTCATCAATGCCGCGGGTGTCAATTATAGACCGCACATGAATGATCTTTCGCAGGGCGCGTGGGATGAAACTCTTGCGGTGAATCTCACAGCGCCGTTCACCCTAGGTCAGGCCTTTGGGCCCGAGATGGCTAAGAATGGCTGGGGTCGAATCATCAACATCATCAGCCAACAGTCTTTCCGCGCTTTTGGCAACAGTGGCGCGTATGGAGCTTCCAAGGCTGGACTTCTCGGGTTGACACGATCGCAAGCCGAAGCATGGTCTCGACACGGTGTTTTGTGCAACGCTGTTGCGCCTGGGCTTGTTGATACGCCTCTGGCGAGAGTGGCGTTCAACGATCCTGCGATAGCGGAGGCTCATGCTTCGAGGACGATGATTGGACGGAATGGACTGCCGAAGGACTTTGCGGGCATTGCGGTTTACTTGGCGAGTGATGCGAGTGCTGCTGTGACGGGGCAGACGATTTTTGTGGACGGGGGATATTCTAGTACGTGACTTGAGGATAGATATTTGAATATTGGATAGATGAGAATGATACCATGTCGGATGTTACTCTGGGATGCTACTCCATGCAGCTTATCGGTGATACCGGGGTATGCTTTGCCATCTGCAACACTGTTTTGCCGTCTTCACGGTGGTAACGTTATCCGAAAACCATTGTAAGTTATACCATTGTAAGTTATAATTGCATCGCAGCCTACGCCGTACATCCGCAGTTGAACTGTCCATTTCCCTTCCAGCTCAATATAAACGCAACCAACCAAGAGTCACGAGTCATACAGAAAGGAATGCGGACTCAATCATAAACAAAACTCCTACTATGTAGTTCATTTTTTCCGAATTAAGTCCTTATCATCCGGGCGCTATATTGGGTATATGTCCATCTCCCATAGGTGGGTTTCAGAAACCAAAGCACAGCATACAAGGTCTCGGTCACGTCAGCGGAACTAGCGAATCACCAACGGATCCGAACACTACTATCCCCTCAAAACACGGATACATGACTCCTACAGTCGGTCTTATCAATGCTGATCTGAGTAATTTCGGAAATATACTAAATCGCTTGTACTGACGCCATTGATGTGCAGAATTACGTTCGTTCGTGATAGCCACCATACAGAATGCAGTTCGTGCTCGCCCCCCACGTAAGGTAGGACGCCGGCCTTTGGGCGACAATATTTCTTCATTTAGTAAAGTCTTATAACATGCCGGGTAAATAGCGACGCGATGTTACGGCTATGGCTATATTCACATATATTAAGCTTAAAAGAAGGTTGTCTCCCCTCAACGGCCACAATCTCCCATCCTCCATCTCGTTGTACGATCAACATGGCAGACCAAATCAAAGACACGTCTAATCAAAAGTTTCAAGGCGAATCGCCCTCCTTCGGTTCGAATGAAGATGTCGTGGTTGTCTTGCAGGAGGCGCCCAAGAGAAGTTGGAAGTCGTACATATGGGATACCTTTGACAAATCCCCCGAGGAGCGCAGGTTTCTATTTAAGCTTGATGCGGCGCTTATGACATTGGCGTCATTGGGTTACTTTATCAAGTACTTGGATCAGGTAAGACTTCAGCTATTTGGTATAGCGTGGTCTCTAACAGGTCAGGTCAATATCAACAATGCATTTGTGTCGGGGATGAAAGAGGATATGAATCTGTTTGGAAATGAGCTGAACTATATGCAAACTTGCTGGACAATTGGATACGTCATTGGCGAAATTCCAAGGTAAGGCCCTTCAATTACTTTGGGAATTGTCTAACAGGCTAGTAACATGCTATTGACGCGTATCCGACCGAGTATCTGGATCCCCGCCTGCGAGGTAAAGCCTTCTCACCACCCAGCGCATCTCCTCACTAACGCCACCAACATTAGGTTACATGGTCTGTCCTCACAATCCTCCTTACAAAATGCACAAACGCGACTCAACTCTACGTCCTTCGCTTCTTCATCGGTCTCGCCGAAAGCACATTCTACCCCGGGATGCAATACATCGTGGGATCATGGTATCGCAAAGACGAACTCGCCAAACGCTCATGTCTCTTCCACGCCATGGGTAACGTCGGGTCCATGGTCTCAGGCTATTTAATGGCTGGTTCACATAACCTCGATGGTGTACATGGATACCATGGATGGCAGTGGTTATTCATCACCAACACGATCGTATCGTTACCTATTGCTATATCTGGGTTCTTCTTTTTACCGGATCTACCTGAGATTACAAGGGCTTGGTACTTTACGGCAGAAGACATTGCCCTTGCGAAGAAACGCATGGAACTTGAGGGCAGAGCGCAGAGGGCGCCGTATACAAAGGCAAAGTTCCGCAAGATCTTTACGAGTTGGCGTATTTACGCTCTGGTCTTGTTATATATACTGTTCAACAACGGTAACGGGGGAAATAGCCAGCCTGCGTTTCCGCTGTGGCTTAAATCACAGGGCTATTCTATCCGAGACGTCAATCTGTACCCTACCATCGTCGAAGTCATCAGCGTCGTCACAACACTTATCTACGCATGGACATCCGACAGTCTTTTCCGCGGAGCTCGCTGGCCAGCAATCGTATTCTCCGGTGTCGTCAAGATCATAGCCTACGTTGGCCTCACAGTCTGGAAAGTGCCTACACCGTTCACATGGGTATGCTTCATGCTCTGTGGATTTGGAGGCGGAATCAGTGGTCTCACGTTTGCATGGGCGCATGAGATCTGCAGTGATGATAATGAGGAGCGGGCGCTTGTTACGGGAGCGATGAATCAGATGGCGTATGTGTTTCAGGCTTGGTTGCCGTTGGTTATATGGCAGCAGGTTGAGGCGCCGAGATATCCGAAGGGATATCCGACTATGGTCGCTATGGCGGTTGGGTTGATTGGGATTGCTTTTGTGATTAGGGAGTTGCATAAGAGGCAGGTTAGAGGACGTACGCATGCGTTGGTCAGCGAGGCATAGGATTGGTAGTCATAAGATTCAAGATGCATTAATGCGTATTAAAACCATTAAATTGAGGGGAGTGTCGACAAATCTATCTTTTTGATCTCAACGCTGCCGCAATGGCTGTGCTCTTGGGAGCGTCTTCTAATGAGCCATACGCTCAGCTCGACTCTCCAACGCCTTAACCAAGTCGATCCCATCCTTAACAGCATCATCCAGACTCTCTTCGGGCAACCCAAGCAACTCATTATGAGCCTTAGCAGCCAGATCAGCTGGGTCGTTCGGGTAGAACGCCCTCGCGTAGAGCAACTTGCTAAATCCGCTCATGTCGCCTCGCCTAACCTGTGCCATACCCTCCTCGTACCTCTCCTTCGTAGACACAGATGTGACAGTCCAATCTGAGTCAGAAGTACCGGTGACACGCTTGACGCTTTCAAACATGTCACGTTGGCTGACATCGAAACTCTTGACGTAAACAGGCTTGTTGAAGAAGTTGGAAAGCGTCAAACTCTTATCGTTCTCATCATCGGGAAGTTCCTTCAAACTGAGGACCTTGGCAACAGCCCTCCCAACCTGCGCCAACGTAGAGGTTGAGTTCTTCGCGTTTCCATCATCATAAAGCGTCAAGCTGCGTTTATTAAAGTCAAACCCAAAGCGCTGCTCTCCGCCCGCAAGACTATAATCAAACCAGAAGCCACAGCAAACAGTAATCCACTGCATACCAAGACTTTCGATCTCATCTCTATTCGCCTTGGCAATGGGTCCGAGAAGGATATCCTTTCCTAGTTCGACTTGCTCAATGTCACCGATGAAACCGTTGGGCATGATGTAAGGTACACCTGCTTTGGAAGCTGCCTGGACGAGTTTGCTATGCGCATCGTTAGGTGCGTTGGGCGCCATAGTAATAATGAGAAACTTCTGATTCCTTAGAGCGGCGACGATGGTTTGTTCGTCGGCGTAGTCGATGTAGGCGGTGGTGATGCCCTCTGGGAGTTTGTTGGTGCTTCCTTTGCGGGTTAAAGCTGTGACTTTGTGTTTTCCTGTTTTGAGAAGAGCTGAAGCAATGTGAGATCCAATGGTGCCGCCGGCCTGAGCGGACCTGTTAGTGGTTGTTCAGATAACGCATCAAGAGTACACTTACACCGACAATGGCGACTCTCTCGACGGTGTTGGTGAAGCCTAAAGGCTGGTCCTTAGCATGTCCTGTCATATCGAAAGTTTTCGAGCGGGTCTTGAGTGATAATATATGTAGTTGTTAGCAGAGTTGATTGTGATGATTGACGATGTTTCATTCCGAGGGCCAAGTCTGTCTTTTATGTCTCGAATGCAAGCCCTTGAGGTTTCCATATTTCTTCGCCTCGGTATTTTCATATAAGCAGATCTACAAATACCGAGAAGGATTTCCGTCTGATTATCGCATCACAGCCTTATTGTGCTATTTTTGGATCTTGAACCTTGTTCGGAATGATTGCGGGCATAAGCCGGGAGCACGGTGATTATTAATGGCCCCGGACAATTGTTCAAATCGCCGAGGTCATAATCGAACACTGTAACAATCACCCTGTAGCCTACTAAAGCACGCGCATTGTTTATTTTTCACGGAACTTCACTGAATAATCTTCCGCTGAATAATCGTTACTATTAAGCCCATCGGCAGCCGATGATGGGCTATAGTTGCTATCACTTCGGTGTTTTTCAGTCCTTGAGTTTTTATAAAACTCGATAGCAAAGCTGTTTTTTCATACCAACTGGCGAAACTCTGCGGTGACGCCCGTCAATCCCGGTTGTATGTTTTGGCGATGCGTTGTGATAAAAGGCTAGGACTACGGCTGTAAGAATATAAGAATGGATTCTGCTGGTATTATAGTCGACTTTGATATGTCCTGCATGTCTTGTCATTCTGTATCCTGAAAGAGTAAATAGTGGGTTGCACTCAGCAATTCAGCGATGTATTGGCAAATGTTTTAGGTGTTAGCTCTCTATCCGGCCAACACGAAGACAAGAAACACAAAAGTTATGATGCAAATAGTTATACTATCTATCAATATGGTGATATTAACGGCAGACAGAGCCCGTCTTATATAAGCTATACAATACTAGCAACGACAAGGCTATTATTAATCTGAATTGAGTTAAAATATTCCTCCATTGTCACTAATCGCCTCAGCTGGCAACAAGTAGTGATACTCAAGATATTATTTATCTACAATAACATTGCAAGATTTTTGCACAAACCAATGTAGATAGGCAACTTAACTCACCTATGAGAGAAGACTAACATTATCCTTTTAGCCAAAATACTACGGATAATAATAACGATAGATACATCTGTGAACCAACTGCATATTCTAAGTAAGTCTTGGCAGTTACTCAACCTGTTAAAGGCGCTGAGCTTAGGCCAGCGCGCACTGCTAATACTTTAAAATTACCTTGTTCTTCTTACTTCCTTTCATTCTCATCTTCTCCCGTATTTTGAGCATCAGTATCGCATTTTCTCTCGGAGTTCTAAACTCCGTCAGGATCGGGCAACCTTGGATCTATCGAGAATATGGCCGACAATAACAGCTTCAATGACGTCCCACTCGGAGTCTCTCCACCAACATTGCGGCCAATGTAAAAATGGACAGTCGATATCCCATTGTTGACGGTGAATACCACGACCTCGCCACTGACGAGATAAAAACAAACATGGGCGCTTTTGGTGCTGGTCCTCCATCACTGACCATCTATTGGAATAATTGTGCCCCCGTCAGTCGTCCCGACCAGTTTATCGCCACAGGATGTTTTAGCAGGCATACCGTTACTGAATACATTTCGCGGGTTGGTGAGATGCTGAGGCAGGGTAAATGCACAATTTCATCTCTGAATGCGACTCAATACGCTGTGAACATCATTGTGATAACCGACCTATCGTTAAGAGATTTCATAGGTCTTTTACGAGAGCATAGCCTTACTACTTCCTCTTGATATTAGCCGCTTCTGTTTCGACATGTATTAGCTGGTAATGGCGCGCGAAGAGAAAAATATGGCTTCTTTTGGAGAAATAAGGGTTGAGTTGATAATGACCATGCGCAGGACATGATATTAGATACATGAATAATTGACTTGATACCATATCTTGGACATTGCTGCAATACTTATCAACTGCTGAGCAGGAGTTTATGACGTCATCAGTTTACATACTCTCCAACATGCGATACCAAGTTCGATACATGAGATAATAAATCGTCATCGCATCGTAACCAATTGTATTTCTAATGATAACTGTAATCACTACTATATTAAATTAACCTGTTCCTTTGTATCAAAATCAATACGACAGTACAAATAGTGAAGGCGATCTATCATGCCACTCTCATGGCAAACGCTCACTAGCGTCATCATGACCTTAAAGGATCCCTGCTTATGCGTCAGCTCTACGACAGAATTGCTTTCTTGATACCGGAGCAATATTTCCTGGCTAAATATTCAATGGGTAAGCGAAACAGGATCAGTTGATTAAATAGAAATAATAAAAGACCGACCGATTTCCTGGAACCTTGTGCCAAGTCTCTGCCCCATCGCTTCCCCATATATCACCACTTTTCCGAGAATTTCTTATATTATGGATAAAGCACTACAAGCTGGCCTTTCAGCAGGCATGTCTGCCGCCTCAGGCTTCCATTCCAAAAAGCCAAACTGGGCAGACCCAGAAACAGCCGGTGCCAATGTCCTTCCCACGTCCTATTGCCCAGAGCCAAGATCTCGCGTCGAGTTTCCATCCGCTCAAAGGCCCGTGTCCGCTTCGCCCCTTTGTATCGGTGCTTGGCCTTGGGGCGACAAAGCGACTTGGCAATGGGACGAAAAACAACTCCCTGATACTATTTTGGCGTGGAAGACTCTTTATCAGGCTGGTATCAACTTCATCGACACGGCTGAGGCGTATGGCGATGGTGAGAGTGAGAGAATTGTAGGCGAACTTGTCAAAGACATACCACGCGAAACTATTGTTATTCAGACCAAGTATTTCAGCACACCGCTCAAGGTCGCCAACTTTGTTCATCCGGTTGAAGCACCCGTTAAGAGTCTCAAGGCCAGTCTTCAACGCATGGGCCTTGAATACGTCGACATTTATCTTGTTCACGGACCTATCCACCCACAGAGCATTGCTCATATCGCCGAGGGTATGGCTCAGTGCGTTGAACAAGGCCTTGCACACTCTATTGGAGTGGCCAACTACGAAGTCGAAGACGTTCAGAAGATCAGCGACGAGCTTGCAAAGTTCAATATTCCTCTTGCCACGAATCAATGCGAGTACAGCATTCTACGACGCTATCCTGAGCTCACAGGAAACATTAAAAAATGCCAATCCAGCGGCATGATCTTTCAGTCATACTCATCGCTAGCTCAGGGCCGTTTGACGGGCAAGTACACCAAAGACAATCCGCCGCCCAAGACACACCGCTTCAGCAGTTACAAGATGGAAGATCTTGAACCAGTGCTCGAAACACTGCAGAGAGTTGCAGAAAGACGGCACAAGAGTGTTGCGGCTGTTGCACTCAACTATAACATCAGCAAGGGAGTCTTGCCGGTTGTTGGGATCAGGAACGTCGAGCAGGCGGAGTGTGCTATTGAGGCACTTGGATGGCGACTTACGGATAGTGAGATGGTAGAGATTGACAAGGTTAGCATTGTGGGTGATAAGACGGTGTTTTGGCAGCAGGGCTGAGAGGTTTCAGCACTTGGGCAGAGGTTATAGCGAGATGGCAATAGCGCTTGGATTTGCAGCGACCAGAATTTAGTGACCAGTTAATCCGGCTGAAGCTTCACCAACCACCAAACAAATGTCCCATATGAGTAATAAGGCGATGATTGGGTGGTATTGTTTTCAAGGGAGGCCTTAAGAAACGAGCTATCTGTATATTTTTGACGAAGGCTTTTTAGTCTTATTGAGTGGCCTACCTCTTCAGCTTAACGTCGAAAGCAACAGCACGTCAAAAAACTGCGCATGTGCAGCGCTGCTGATATACACATCTTGAACAGTCATATATTATGAGGGAAATTAACTCCAACTGATCAATTCATCTTGCCCTACATACCAACGCTGAAGATGGTGTCCTCTCCCTGCGCTACTGGTTGGGCCGCCGAGTCATATCTGAAGCTCAGCTACCCTGCATCGGAGTTCAGCTCCCAGGGTCAATCTGACAATTGCCCCGTCGACACGACGTAAACATGCATACATGCGATTCTACAGAGCTGCGATGCCACGATACATTTGAAGGTTAATTTGTTGAGATGTGAGGATTACGCGTTGTGACTTTGGCGAGCTCCCAGCCTGTTGAGCAGCGCGATGTACCCGAACAAGAATACGAGGGTGAATGCTTTGGAACGCAACGACACAGAACAACATGGCAAGCGCATTAAGCTCCATCAATCTCAACGATCGTCTACGGCGCCGGCAAATGAGTACCGCCCCTCATGATTACGTACAAGAAAGCCAAGAGCTACGTATGGCATAGACATCACCAGTATGTTCACGGCCTCGCAAGTCCACAGCCGGTACTCTACCTCCGGACTACGCCAAGATCGTTGCTTATCCCAGATCCTCAATATATCGACCGGTCGGCATTGGAAATGAACAGAGAAACGTCCGATGCAGTGTCGGCAGTTGAACCCATCGGGCCGAGCCTTCGCGTAGGGCTGCATCGCGCGGTACCTGTCTTAACATGCCACGAGGCAGCGTTTGTTGGGGGTTGAAAGGACTGCTCCCGCCTCGCGTTTCAATTCCATCGTACCAGACCTGTTACATCGCGTGCGATATCTGTCTTTGTATACGACGAGTATCGGCCGAGGCACGTTCGCCTGACAATGGGAGGACTGTCGGAGCGTCGCAATCGTATCATCTTGCCATGTCGTGATGTTCAATCCGTCGTCGCGTAGGCTCAACACTTTCGCATCGTGGCCCTGATGGCATCGATATTCGTTCGGTACGTGTCGGGTAATTGAAGCAGGGTGCGGTTGCTACATGGATGCTTGTGCATTTCCTCGGAACAGCTGGAATGAAGGCGAGTTTCGAGTCGAGTCGACAGAGCTAGTAGGTAGGTCCTTCAATTGAAACAGCAGCGCATTTCGGATCATTGGTATTCGAAAAGAGTCATCAATTGACTCATCCAAAAGATAGATCTTGCTGCATCATCTTGGTAATCCCTCGGCGTTCCCGGCCATGACAGAACAATCCGGCCCGAGGTGCAAAAAAAAAAAAAAGAAGGAAACCCATGGGTAATTTGTGTTATGTCATGCTTTTGCCCCAAAATTATAAAACATCCACCATACCGAACAAACCCCGGCGATCCGTTTCTCCGACCTCCGAAAAGGGAACTTCCCCAGCATTCCCCACAATTAACCGTGCCAGTCCTTGGCGTAGTGAATTTCTGTTACGAAATCGCCTTGGTGCCAACCAGTAAAACAGCCAGTCATTTCAACCAGTCCAGTCAGTGCTCCCGGCAATTACGGCGGTTGTTCACTTTTTCACTGAAGGTGTGCTTACAGTAAGAAAGAGGGGGAAAAACCTTGTGTAATAATGTCATCTCCGCGGCTTGTCGATTGGGTATAAGGAGGAAGCAGTTCCGCTGTTGCGCGAGTGGCTGTTTCACCTGTTGCTTTTGAAGGTATCGTCAGTGAGAAGAATACACTTTTGGGCTGACAGGATTGACGTTTTTGGCTGTTTCACTAACGTCTTGCCACCAATTGATTTGACGTCACGTCACATTCTTTGTTTTTTGATCTTCTTTTTCCGCTCTTTGCGCCCAAATCTCGACTTCTGGTCTTTGCCAACCTCACCTGATCCCCATCTGTACCCCAGATTTTCAGCCCAGATCAAGATCCCCATCTAGATTGCAACATTCGACTCGTCGTCAATGCCGTCCTTCAAACCAACGACATGGACCTTCGACATAGATCGATACCTCAATCCTATCATTCCATCGCCACCATGGCAACATATTCCATATCCCATCGCATACGTCTTCGGATATCGTCGCCAAAAGCCTAGAAGTCTCGGTACAATTGTTCCAGTGATCTGGGCATTTATTGGAATCTTTATTGCTCTTTCGATAATTGAGTTGGCGTCGGAGCGCATTCCGTCGTTTGTTGAGCGAGGCGCTCCCATCATTGTTGGATCCTTTGTATGTTCCCCCTCGCTCAAAACTTGCTGCAGTTCGTTCATGCTTACAATTCCAGGGCGCCGGCGCTGTTCTCGAGTTCTACGCCATCGAATCTCCTCTCGCGCAACCCCGTAATTTCTTTGGCGGTCAAATGATCGCAGCCATCATCGGCGTCAGCATCGGAAAACTCTTCCTCCTCAGCAACTCATTCCACTCAATCCAATGGCTCGGCGGCGCTATATCCTGCGCGACAGTAACATCCATAATGGCTCTCACAAAGACAATCCATCCACCCGCCGGCGCAACCGCTCTTCTCGCCATAGTTGACAACCGCCTCCTAGACCTAGGCTGGTTTTTCATTCCCGTTGTTCTCTTCAACTGCACCATCATGTTTGCCGTCGCGTTGCTAGTTAACAACATTCAGCGCGCGTATCCTGTGTATTGGTGGACGCCTGAGGATTTGAGGGGGGTCAAGACTGAGGGTGAGAGGGAGAAGACGATGGACATTGAGAGTAAGGGTGAGCAGGCTTCGAGGACTGATGAGAGTGATACCGAGAGGCATGAGAGACATGATGGAAGGGAGATTATTATGAAGCCTGGCGGTTCATTGGTGCTGCCGCAAAACCTATTTCTCATGCAGGAAGAGTTGCAGTTGTTGGAGGAGATTGCCAACCGATTATAGAGCTTGTGTTCTGAAGTTTTACGACGTTTGGATCACTTGCGCATAGAAATAAAAGCGTTGCCATTGTTCACATTCATCTTCTGTCTATTCTTAATATCGCTTGTTCGTGATTCATGTCTGTATATTGTTCATAGTTCTGCCCATGTTTATGTTTTGTACAACTTCCCCACCAAGTTCTCCCATCTTAACAGTTTAATGTTTGCTTTGTAGACGCTCATCTTCAAAGTCGCCGATGGCTCTAAACAGCGACCCAAGCTCATACCGAAGCCATCAGTTTCTTGGTGTCGCGCACAGAGAAGACCGCGCCAGTAAGGCGAATCTCATACTTGGTGCCGAAAGCAGTAATAGTAGTTACCGCAAACATGTCCAACTGCGGTATGGTTGTGTGCGTTGTGGGCCGTTCAATGAACTCGTGGTGGTGATATCGAGATTAAGCACCAGTTGAGCCAAGAGCCATGAGCAGCAATCATATTGACTCCGTCCACTTGAATCAGAGCCTCTAATATCCTCTCTTTGGGGCAATTGGAATGTTGTTGATGTCCTTGGAGGTCCCAACTCCTCGGCGGAGGGCGACGAGAGTACGGTTCGTGCCCATAGAGAATTGCCGGATCTGGTTCGGGATCAGGTCTTGGGAGTGTTGAGGCTGGCTCTGCGATTGATGGCCCTGGTGAGGGCCCAAGAAACCTCGATGAGGAGCCACAGGGACTGTGTTACTCTCGCAGCCCGTGTCGGGTCGTTGGGCATGCTTCATTTGACGCGGTTGCTGGCTCTGCTGGACTTGCCGCTGAGGCTGAGGCTGTTGCAGCTGTTTGTGTTGTTGTTGTTGTTGTTGCTGGTTCTGCTGCATTTGTCGTCGCAGTCGACGAACTACTCGCTGGGTGCGGATTTGCTGTTTAGATAGCTTCGGCTGAGGGCCCTGTCGCCTTGAGACATGAGCCCCAGGACGTCGTGGGACATAACGAGGGACCTCTTGCAATCCGGTCTCATGCCCGGACTTCACCTGTCGTTCAATACCAAGGGCTTGAGTCTTTAAGGCTTGGCGGATCTGTGTTTGGATGTCTGCCTTGATGTTGATGCCATTCGACTCGGGCTCGGCTTTGGCGTTGGCGACATCGGACTGTGGTTGTCCTTCAGATGATTCATGACTGACGAAGCTGCGGGCCCCGTATGGGTGAGTCCCGTCACTCAGACCATGGAAATCATCCATCTTGGCCTGATCATACAGCTCCTTGAAGACCACGCCATCCAACACAAGCGTAAGCCGTTCCTCGCCGGTCCAATACGGGTCGTTGACTTTGTGAGATCCCGAAGGGATGCCGAGTGCCTGTTCGTCTTGATACATGGCTTTAGGTCGAGTGGTGAAGTAGGAGAGGGAAGGGGTCGCCCAGAAGTTGACTGCGGATGCGCGGGCTGCGGTGAGGATCTGTTGCAGACGTCCTGCTGGGTTAGCTTGATCATTAAGAGAGCGAGATGAGATTCGTACCTGGGTTCTTGTGAGCCGGTTGCTCTGTCGACCTCTTGGTCTTGTCGTTTCTTTGTGTCTTCAGAAAACTTCCGGTTTTCGCTGTCTTCTTCTCTTTTTGCTGTCTCTGCGGCTTGTCAATCTGTTTGGTCAGTACGTCAGATGCGAGCAGAGAAGGATGTGTTCAAAGATGAACAGGGGACTTGATTGTAATGATGTTGATCCTGTTGATGGGTCGGTGGTGATGAGGGAAAAGGCGAGGGAGCTGGTGGATGAAGACGATGAGATCACGGTCTGTTGACAAGGGGATGACACGCCCGAAAGCACTCGCCGCGGCGGCGACGATATTCTCACTTGAGATCAAAGCTTTCGAGAATAGAGATGGATGAAGTGTTGAGTGGGGGGAACTTAATTGATGAGTAGAAAGAAGGGATGCAAGAAATGCATGGGCAGTTGAGAAGTGAGGAGTGACGTGAGAACAGCAGTAGCAGTGGATGGGGATGGTTGAAGGCAGTTTCTAAAGGCAATTTCTGATGAAGGCGCCTGCCATCTTAGCCCCAAGGCCTAGTCCTCCGTCCAATTCCATGGTTAACTCACCAAACCCCTTCTTTAGGTAGGTACCTAACATTTATGGCAGCAACGGTGATATAACCAATGTCCTGCATGTAACAACTGTTGTTCTCTTGACTTGTTCGACAAGGTGAGACTGCTGGCACTGCTTCTGCGTTCATTGGCACTGCCGAAACAACGCACGAACTGAATTTGCAACCAACAACAGGACGGTGATCCCTTGTTCATTAAGCCAATGGCGGGTTTAAATACTTGACAGGCCAACGAAACTAAATTAAAGAAATAATACAACTCGATTGATACATCTTTCATGAGTAGATTCTCAATTACTTGTCCAGACGGCTGAAGTCAGAGCTGCTTGGTTATCCAATTGTCTATAAAGCCATTCAATCCCCTGCAGGAGAGCTCTCCCGCAATGGCTCCTCCATTACGCACTTGGCCAGTCAGACTGTCTCTTGCTTAGTCTCCAATATCGTAAAAGATTGACCCTCTCCTACTGTTGATTCGTGTAGCACCCCGTAACTGCTGAGGGGAGTGGGCCTAGAGGGGAGGGGGCAGGCTGTGATGCATGACTGATAGAGCTTTACGCCGAGAAAAAAACGTGGATAGCCACTGAATCGGAGACCTACCACTGCCATTTCTATCCACTGATCAAGTGATATCATCGTGACTGGCAGATACAGTGTATTTACAAGTAGAAAGGCTCACTGACTCACCGTCTCACATCTCATCTGTCATATCTCTCCCATGTCTTCTTCAACCAACCCAACCTCTTATCCCAAAACATCTCAACAACAGAACCATCACTAAATGGCAGAACAGACCCCCTCTGAAGAGGCGCAAGCCCAGTCGCCATCCACTATGCCCGGCTCGACTACCATGCCCGGCTCGACTACCATGCCCGGCTCGACTACCATGCCCGGCTCGACCGCCAAGTCTCTTCACGCACTGAGCGTCGAGAACCCCGGCTTCGCGACTCATCCTCTGTTCTGGACCTCCCTCCATCTGAACCTCGTCGGCTGCCGCTTTCAGCAGATGGACGACACCCTGACTCATCTGGTGGAAGCTCCCGATGCCCCATATGAAGAACTTACTAATGAGGTAGTGGCGCTGGCAACCTCCAACCGGGGCGCCAGGCCTCTACTCAATGACGCTAAGAGCCCTTTATTCTGCACCGGGTAGGTCACATCGTTTTGACTATATAAGACACAACTAACTTCGAATAGCCTACATCTTGGATTCTTCTACGCCAAGCGCCGTGTCCATAATCCAGAAGGCGACGTCTTTTGCATCAAAGCGGAGATACACACCCCAGGGGACGATCCACTGGTAGGCTATTACCAGTACAATGCCGAAGAGGCGCGTCGAAACATGCGCCGTCCTCGACGAGCTCCTCACGGCCGGAACAATGATCCTGTTCAGCGATTGTACGACCGTCGAGTTCGCAAGGCGACGCCCGAGGATTGGCGCCAGGACCCTTACCTGGTTTGTCTTCTTCTAGCCCTGGGCCAGAATCAGACGTGGCGCAACGAAGGCCGCTATTACTTGGTAAGTTGATCTCGTCTCTCTGTTCCTGCATCAATCATCTGTAAGTCAAACCTGCTAACATGATCTGATCCAGGTGCATCTGCTTGTCACCAAGACTTCAGACCAAACACATGCCTATGTTTATAAGGCCGATATTCCACGCGAACTTCTTGAGTGCCTTGACCATCCAACTCGCAGCATGGAAGATTTTGATTTCCCCACCATTTTCTACACCAAGGTCACTTTCAAGCCATACGAGACCTTTTTTGAGCGCATTATGCATCATTTGGTAGGCGCTGAGTACGTATCAGCAGGTTTGGCGGGGATAATGGGCGATGACTCGGATCAACCTGTCCGGAAAGCCCCAAAGTTGGACCCATGATGGTGTGCGTCCGTCAGAGTTGTCAAGCCCGAGGTCAGGGAGATCCTTATGGGATATGGAGAATAAGCTGTGGCTGTTTAGAAGATAAACATGTATCAAATGCTAACTCATTTTGAGGAGCACTCGAGTTAGTAGAGTAGATAGCTACTGACGTAGTCACAAATCAAGATTCTTCACAATGTTGATTTCTCGCACATGTTATTCTCTATTCCCTTGACTGGAGTGGCTCGGATTTCTCGTCTTCGCTTCCGCCGGTGTATTGTCCACCTGGTCGTGGCGGGCTCGGCTAAATCTCATTCAAACACTACGAACCTCTCTTCCAAGCAGGTTGCGAACAGACACAAACGGGATCAAAAAGTACAGATAGAAAGGCAAATACAAACTTGACTATCAAGCATTAGACAAGCGACAAAGTAGACCCTCTTCTCCTAACAAATACAAACCCATCAACAGAATCAAACTAATTCTAGCAAATATGAACAGAAAGGCTAAACGAATATAACCACCAAGCAGTAGACAATCAACAAAGTGGATCCTCGTCTCCTGAAATATACAAACACATCAACAAAATCGAACTGATTCCAGCAGGTACAAACAGAATGGTTAAGCGAATATACCCGACAAGCATTAGACAAGCAACAAAGTAGATCCACTTCCCTTGAAATATACAAACATATCACTAGAATCAAACCGATTGCAGCAAATATAAACAGAAAGGATAAACACATATAACTACCAAGCATCAGACAAGCAACAAAGAACACCCCCCTCTCCTGACCTAAACGAACACATCAACAAAATCAAACTCACTGCAACAAATATAAACAGAAAAGCCAACATGAGTAAAACCACCAAGCATCAAACAAGTAACCAAGCACACCATATCTTTCTGAACATAAATACCAGTGTATTCTCCCCGTTAAATGGTGAACCCATCTCATCCCCAACTTCCCGCAAGCTGGCATACTCATAAACGCGCAGAGAACTACCATGCAACATGGTCCGTCCATACTTTGATTTGATCACCAGTAATCGACAATACGGGCAATATGCGAAAGTCATAAAGCCTCTGGGGGTTCTAAATCTGAACCCCAGTAGCGAATGGGGTCGAGACCATCTGTTCGCCTGTCACGTAGTCGTGTCAACAACGGGGAAGCCTCTCCTCCCTGCGTTGGAATACTTCAAAAGCACAGGCGCAAAGTCAAAGGATGATCAAAAACGACTCAAGGAATTCGTCGATGGCGTCAAGAAAGAAGAGCAGACTCTGTTGGTACACAAACTTGTAGACAAAGTTGGTACAACCTTGGGTCAGATTTGGGCAGCACTGGAAGATGTCCAGCCACAGAGTTCCGAAAAGAATATTCTAGAGAACGCTCAGCAAGACGGCGATAGCCCCAAGTCACACCGCCCAAAGCGAAGGCGTTACAGTGTAGTCAACCGAAACTTCGTCCCTTCTGGGGAGCAGACCTTCGGCTCAAGCCCACCTGGAAGTCAAGATTCTAGTTCCAGTCAGTCTAATACTTCCAACTATGCGCCTCAGCTTCCAGTATGAATTCTCCAGTCTGAGGACTACACGGTCCGCCTGGCCCAGTACATCATAGAGCACATTTTATACTGCATCGAGTTTACCGGCTCAGAAGATATGGTTCAATTCCGCCTCCCAGAGCGAGCCACCTTCCCCATCGCCAACAAGGATGACCAAAACAAGGACGACCAAAACAAGGACGACCAAAACAAGGACGACCAAAACAAGGACAAGCCAGTCATTGCTATAGATGATGGTGGTCTATGCGTACGAATAGCTGCGAATAAAGACAGGAAGATGAAATTCGTCGTACTCCTTGAAGCCAAGCGACAAATGACGGTGTATGAGGACAAGTATGTTGTGTCAGACAACGTCTTGGGGCAGATGACCTGTGAGGCCATCGCCGCACGGTCAAGCGGAGCGAGCGAGCACAGTGGTGACAAAGTATTCGTCATCAATGCTACCCAGGACCACATGTGCTTTTTCGAATTCACGATCACAGACAAAACCCTCAATAAGATTAAGACTGGGGACACGCCAGAAGATGCACTGGAAGTCAGTGCAACAGAATGGTTCGATTTGAAGAGGGACGAGGATAGAGAACGTGTCAAAGATAACATTTATTGGCTAATTAAGTATTTGTGGTATCTGTGGAACGAAAGTTTGGGTTCAGCTCTTTGATGGGCTAAAAAGGTCATGGGGAAAGATTCAGAAATGGAATATCTGTTTCCTTGCTCTGTACTGTTCGAATTACGGTAGACTAGATTCACTATTCTTTAAGAGTATTCAAGGAGAGCATGTGCTACCTTTAGGGCATTAGATGAGAAAAGCATAGACACAATAAAAACGCTCTTATGAACGCTTTGCTGTAAATCTTCTGTTAATAAGATTAAGATGAGCTCACATCAACGATGGTGTTCTTTGTGTCGTGTTGATGTTCTTACAACCTTGCTGTTCACTTTCCAGTCGCTGGAGAGAGTTACGAGCGAATATATTCTCGCATGCTACGTGACACTTGGTTGAGAATTTAATGACATGCATAAAGACGGCTGGTCGAGTTGAAACTGCCAATTCGAGGAACCTGTCTCATCCAAGCCCATTCTTTTACTCCTCCCTCTCGTCAAGTTACCAGAACATCAAGATTTAAAATTACCCCATCGAATCAAGACAGGATTCTAAATGGGTTGCCTAACTTTCGTCGTTTAAGCTGATAGGTCGCTCTTAGTGTCTTCTACTCAGCTTTGGCAAAACAAGCCATGGTACATTTGACATCCTTCCCTCATCCTCACCCTTCATGAAACCAATCTATCTTCAGCAGCCAGGCAATTCCTCACCAGGGCCTACCGTGTTTTCAACCTTGACCGGTGAACTGGAGCGACTAGGCGATGTTACGTCGCTGGCCCGCATCCGTCAGATAAGGCGCGGTGGCAGAGTGGTCTAATGCGATAGACTAGAAATCTATTCTCTTCGGAGGCGTCTGTTCGAATCAGGCCCGCGTCGATTAAATGACTGACTCTACAAGAGTTTTTTACTTTTTCTTCTTAATCCTTTTTCTTTCTGAAGTAGTAATACTGAGCAGAGAGGTATGGCCTTTTGCTCTGGGCAATGCAATTGGTGTCCAGTATAGGTTGCTAGGTTTTCAGTGGCTCAATTGTCTTGGCACCTCCTTTCCTCTGCAGAGACGAAACACTTTAGATTTTTCGCATCCAAAATCAAGCTGGACAAAATCTACAGTTAATTGGTCTAAACCCGTTTTTCGTTTGGACGTAGCGTCAAGAAATAAATTGACAGGTTCCAGTCCGCCGCCCAAGGCTTGGCGTGTTGACAATCTTGTACACCAAGGCGTGCTGTTGGTGCCAGTCTTTAAAGAAAATACTGAAAAAACCAGTGTATTCAGGAAAGTTATATCACAAGGTTCTCCTGTATCACCTGTACTAGCAACTATGGCTGAAGAAAGAAGATTACGCAGCCAGTCCTGCTTCGTATCGGTGAGATTCTCTGGCCTTTTGTCTCTTGCTAAACGTTTAGGGAGTAAAACAAAAGCAAAGCTGACTATTGGATCGCATGGAATGTTATTTGGTGATCGTTTAGACAGAAAATAGGCGTGTTCGTCTCGCTAGGTTCCATTCCATCACCGCCTCAAAGGTCAGTCATCCATTTATCACCTGTGCGAGCCGAGTTGATCTGGATACTCTCAGAAACCAGCACGAAGTCTCAACGCCGCCTGTCAAGGATAATCCACCGCCAGTATCTACTGAAAAGGTTTTCATAGTCCTACTTTTAATAGGTCAGCCCCGAACTCCACCACAATGAGTCACAAGTTCCTTGTTTTTCTTTTTGACAAACCGCAGCTCTTGACGACGCCGATATACTTCACTAGCCGGCCAAAGAAGCTAATGCTTCTCCTACGAGCTGAAGATCCAGAGTTTCACTCACGCGTCTCTCGTGTTGTGCTCAAGATATCATAGATACTGTCTTGAAGTTCAGCGTAATACACTGATATCGACTTACCAGCAAAATAACCGGCAAGCGTAACGTGAAATACAGGAGTGAACGGAACAGGATGGTATGGGTGATCCAGGACACAGACATTATATCAGGCGAACAGGCTGAAAACTATCGTTAATATCTTAATGGTAACGTTGAAGAGCCCATCTACCGGGAATCAGTTCCCCAGAGTTCACCAACATTGTATGAGACAATCGCTTGAACGCCTTCTCCCATAGCCCCGTAGGGACAATCTTTGGTACTGAGTTTGATAGCTGGATCGTGATGTAATTCTGGATTGGATTGCCATAGAGCCTGTATTGCCGCTCTCCTGGTGCATTGAAACTGGATCCCATGGCCGCTGCATTTTCTAACGTGGAGTCTTTGGTTATTGCGGATATTCGTCGAATGCACATCAAGTAGTCAATCTGACGTCTTTATAGTCTTGCGACGCTATCCCTCCATATTGAAAGCATAGTACTAATATTTAGACCATGGCCTGCCTGCGCTCGAAAGTGTAGCTTCTAGTACTGGCATTTAGCTTGACCAAAAGGTTTGACAGTTCTTCCTACTGTCAAAAATCCCCTGGATAAATGGAGTTACCTAGAGGGAAGCTATCGAGGGCTCCAGCCGTCGCAAAGTTCTCTCTAGTGCGTTTCAGGACACTCTGCAGAAAGCTCTTCATCTACTCCAACAAGCGGATCCTAGCGTCAATCATTTGCGCATCGACCTGTCGAGCTCGAGCGACGCCATCAGATCGACACCCCTGCTTGGTTTATGTACGCTCGGATTCACAGAAGATGTAATGCATAGACGTAAGCGCCATCTATGGCGTTGTGAGCGAGCTCTAGAACTTTGATGCTCCTTGTTCACGCTGGCAGCATCGCCGTCACTGACTTCACTGGTAATCTCGACATAATCACCATCGCTGGTGTTGAGAATAAGGGCTTTATGTGCCTTTAGGACAAAGAGAGTACTATTAACAATAGTGGCTGCATCCGTGGACAAGCACTTAGCCTTAGATATAGTAATAAAAAGTAGCATACAGCTTACGAGCACGAAGGTTGATAGGGAGGCCAGTAGCGTTTGCACAAGCGACGACGAGCAAACGTTCGCGATTCGCACTCTATCAAACACTTACGTTACAAATCTCACAAGTCTCTATTCCCGAATCCTTCCCTTTCCGTCGATACTCACTGTCAATTGAAGCGTCTCTCCGTTAACAACATGGAACTTGCAATGCCAGTTCCAATCAAGACCATACAGCTTTAAGCAAAGCTCACGCCACGTTTATGCGTTCTAGCTCAAGACCAGACCATGCGACAGCAATCTCTTTCTCCCTATTCAATAATAAGGGGAACCTGTGCGGCGGTGTCTCCGCTGTTCATTGAGGGCTGACTATCTCCACGTTTGAACCCAAGACCTCAGAGCCTATTAAATCTAGGTTTTGGCGTACATCAATCCAACCCAACTAAACACAATCCAGTCACTAACCGACGCCTGCATAACACTCCATATTCCAACACTCTTCCTCAAATCCTCCCCTGTGCGCTTCCGCGCCTGACAATCTGCCATAGACCTCCCGCAGTTTCGACAAGTCTCTGATTCAGTATCATCCTCCTGCTTTCGTCTTGTAACAGTGCCGTCACTGGAGAGTATGACCTCTTCAGTATCACCTAGACAAAACTTGTATCGTTAGCTTAATGTAGGGCATGTTTAAAATCAACTTACACGAACGCGATTCTCGCCCCGTATCTTTTTACAGAAACATGCTCGGGTGATCTCTTCACCGGGTTTGAGAACAAATGAGGCTTTGGCTCCTTTAGTGGCCCCGCTGCTGGCTGATAGCTGGTCATTTCCGTAGGTGAATTGCAGACCGCAAAGCCTGGGCCTGTCACTATCGTCTCGGAAGAAGGCATCGATCCGGGTTACATTGTGCCAGGCGCCGTGTTGGTCTCGCGTTCGCCAGAACAACTTATCACTCGGTGACATGAGTCTCTCTTCAGCTACCGGATCGCAAGATAGGCGTCCTTGTCTCGGGTCTGCTGGTCTGGTGATAACGTCAATTTGGTCAAACCTGTAGCTTAGTCCCCATGCTATGCCGTCCTGTTTACTTGTCAGCCTAATTCACAGCTCATATCATCCATCGACTTACGAGTCTCTCAAAATGACTTTCGACAAAGCGACTGGGCGCTGTATCGCGCTTCCCACTTGGATTAAACTCGACATAGTTTGGCTCAATTCCTGACTTCTCGATCCTGACACCTCCAATCATGCCCGTCTGTTCCGTAGAAGCTTCTTCTGGCCAATTGTCACGTACTTCTCCCCAGAAGACAATCTTCGTTATCCTTTCGCCTCGATCAAGGTCAAGATGGGCCACTTCTTGAAACCACTGGCCAACATACATCGTAGGTCTTCCATCCCAGAACTCAAAGCAAAGGCCTGATACATGACTTGGCCCTCGGGTGCGCCATGGTTTGCCGGAAGAAATGCCTACACGTTTGGTGTCGTCGAAGCGAACAGAGGCCCCGGGCCATCTGTAGTGGGATTTCTCGTCCTCAGGGTCTGTTTTAGACCGAGTTTCCACTTCATCCCAGTCAATTTGAAGCTTTGATGGAGATGGATTCGTTGCCGGCTCGTTGAGGTGAACTAGTCCTAGTGACGCAAGTTCCGATTCCCAATTTCTCATCTATAGTAATACCAGTGAGCTTGATTTCCAGCGTTAAGTTAATGCTATCCCTCGTACTTACATGAACAGCAGCAAGGATGCCTATTATGGGTTCTCCGTTGGGTGAGCTACAGCTAGTTCTCTCATCAGCCTTTTCTATAGGATCATGTATTTGTCGTCCCATATTAGTCGCCCTCAATGATCGCCCCCAATTGGTGGTTATCTGTATCATGTTTGTTATCATGATTGCTCGACTACATGAGATCTAGAGCATAAGGAAACTTACCACCAAGGAGATACTGTAAACTTGATAGTGGCCTTCGTGAGGATTCAACATATAGAAGCCAACTCCAATAATTCGTTCTCCTCCCGGCCCATCGATGGAAAGCGACTGTTCAACGGCTCCCCATCGCTCTCTTGAGCTGCTAATATGTTCAGTAACACCATACTCTCTGTAGTTCCCATCAGTGTAAGAGAACCCTAGGCCTTTGAGGGCGTCGTATTTCTCATCGTGGAACACGACGATTCGACTCAGGAGCGGAAGCAATGATCCATCTGTGCCACCAAAGTCCATGTTGAGGATGTAAGCTGGGTTTGGAGATTCATCAATAGCAGTTACAGGTGGTATTGTTACCAGCCCGGCTGCTGGCTCAACAGGATGCCATACAGCTGGCTTGATGTTCTGCTTCGTCGATGGGGTTTCTGCTGTAGTGGCGGGTGCTGGTGTTTGCTCTACCAGCTGAACTGAAACAACTTTGCAGGGCTGAACTTTTTGCGTCAGCGTCTCTACCTGTGAGAGTATGAGTTGCACTTACATCGATCCCGAATAACAATCCAGAAACCTGACTGCCATTTTGAGGCTCCAGCGTTGTGACACCGACATGGTCAGCAAGCTTATCGAGTTCACCAACTGACCTCCAAAAGATCTGCCCGTTTACATCCCTGGTCTGGAGTCCGAGGCCAAGGATACCGCCAAAGGTTACTGCAACTCGAACAGTCGTAATCTGATCCGACGAAGTAATTGTGATGTGTACTTCAGAGGCGGGTTGGATCCAACCAACACGAGACGCTTCATCCTCAGGCGAAGTCTGACATTGCCTGAAAGTTCGAAAGCCACAGATGTAATCTTTCTTGTAAAGTCTTACTCGAGATATCGATATTCGCAGAGTATCAGCCTCCTGAGGTTTGAGGCTGAGATATTGTGAGCCCGTCACGGGAATACCTTCAGATATTCTCCTGCAAGGCCAGTTCTTCAATCCTTGGATACGTTGAGTAACTGTAAGTCTCCTGGAGACTAGCTCCATTTCTAACTCGGCCGTATCTCGCAAGGTCGGCTGCTGTTGAAGCATGCAGATCATAGACGGAGTGAGACGCCCAATGCATTTCCAGATCCGTTCACGCTGGTTCATATGGCCTTGCTTAGAGTTGTCATGCAAGGTATGCTGTAGATTGAAATACAGTGTTCGCCAGTCGTCTTGAATGGAGTCGGTATCATACTCAACGGGAAAGAATCCTCTTTCGTGAATTCCGGAAAATCTGCTTGCCCAAAACGCTTGAGGAAGATCTTTTGGCTTTGTCAGACTTGCGATAATTCTGGACGATAGTCGCAATTGACATAAAGATGAAGTGTCCAGGAATGTGGCTAGATGATGAACTAGCTCGGTAGACAGCCCAGAAAAGCAATCCAGAGAGTTCTCGGGTCTTAGATCTATGCCAGCCTCATTAGGCAAAGATATGGGACTTTGGTCGATACGAAGGATACTGGGATCGGCTTCGAGAAATTCCCAACCTCGAGGAAAGCTCCCCGGTAGATTCCATACAGCCTTTTCATTTTCATGACAGAGATATGATGGCCAGCGACCAGACGGTAAGCATTTGGTCAGATCAAAGAGAACACGTAAAATCTCTTCTTTCTCATACCGCCGACCTGACATCAAGAAAAGCTGATCCAGTAAAATCGGCCAGCAGGACTGGTGGAATAGAACACCCTGGAAGTCATCACTTGGTTCTAGCGACGCATCTTCATGGGAGTTGATGGCTATGAAAGACAGTGTAGACTTCCCGGGCTCGCGATCAACTGTAATGGATGAGAAAGTAACGGTGAGAATGGAGAGCATAGCTACCTGTGAAGAACTGGCGCAACCAGAAGATGTCCTCATCCTCGATGGGTTCCAAGATACGAAGTCCACAGAGATTGCATCTATGGACCATAATGAAACTTTTTTTTCTTTGCGTAATATTGTTATTCTTGGTTGTAAATGAGTTAATGAGGATGAGGGCTTGTTTTATTCCTCGTCTGACATGCATGTATTTTTCGGAATAACGCACAGCCGCTAACACCCCACTATCTCTTTGACTAGCATAAGCCGTCCATAGGTCACTTGCCACACTTGACCCCACATACAAGAAGGTGACAAGATTTAAGTGAAGCTATCTCTGAAAGGGCTGTATTCCTCTGTAGTCTACTACTTCTATTAAAGTATAGCCTTCTATTTTACTTCCTCTTATTGGCTATTAGCCCTCTATAGCAGAAAGGATATATGCTCTTTTGTATTAGCTGATCTACTCTATCTAATTGGCCTAATACTACTTTTGTGACCTGATGGACGGCTTGTGCCGGTCAAAGAGATAAGCCTTCTGAAGGATCAACTCAAGGCAGCAATGAGTCACTAGCGCCGTTCAAGTCCTCTCAAGATTGCCCATTCATACTCCAACATTCCATACTCAATCATATCATGCCACTTCCTATCAAACCAAATGGCCTCTCTACTTCTTCCCTCCTCTATAAATCCCAATTTCTTGTACAAATGCTGCGCACGGTCGTTAAAACTCACCGTGCCAATTGAAACACGATGAAACCCTCCAAAACGAAATGCCCAATCTAGACCCCAATTGATGGCCTCACCGCCATAGCCCTTATTCCTATACGACTCTGCAAGGGCGATACCAATCTGAATATTCCGATGATGTTCCCGGTTAGAAGATTTTCCGCCCCAGCCCAAGACTATGAAGCCAATGGGAATTTCCTTGGATTCGGTACCAGGCTCGCTGTTGTAATTCTTTGCTTCGTTGGGGGATAAGCAGATTATCACTGGTAAAACGGCTTTTTGAAATTCAATCATTAATTCATCAATGGCCTTTTTGCTCTTGGGGCGCAGAAAAGATTGATCAGATAGCACCTTGTTGAGGGGATCATTCTCAAGATCAAAGAGGAAGTTCTTGTCATGATCGTTGTTCTCGACGGAGCGGTAGGTAAGACGCTCCGATTGGAAGGCCTTGCCAACTGTTGCAGCATCCATGATGAAGTAAGTGTATGAAAGGCTAAAAAGAATAGAGGCTTTGCGATGTTAGTCTTTGTTTTTATACGGTTAAAGGCGTTCGCGGATAGATATAGCTGACTTTACGTTGCTGACAGAAATCGGCATTCGGCAACTGGATATCGGGTCAGCATTGACGGCGTATGCATTTTTACCTTCCTATTTCGAGATGGCTCATGACTCACAGCACAAGTCCTCCCTGATAAGACAAGACAGGCTATTTCTACGGATATATTCGACTGCAAAAGGCGTAAATCTCAGTTGGGTAATTCCGTCGCGATATTACCTCAATCGATTTTGGTCTTGGATATCGATGTATCACAATATGTATGGCCTCTCTCAAGGCATAGTTTAAACTCAAGACATTGTGATATCTCGAATCTTCATAGAATTTACAACAAAGTCTCTCTCTACCTTAGTTAAGTGGCCTATATGCTTTTGTACGCATATTTAATGATTATCATATATAGCCCGTCTGACGTAAGCATCCAAGTCTCATTCTTACCCTACAGTAAAGCCATTGAGCTTACAAAACCTGAAGAATCACAAAATATGCATATACCCCAGCTCCAATCCTCTGATGTTCCCTCTGCTTACCAACAAGCTTAACCTTCCCCGCATCAACAAACGCATCGACTGTATCTTCATAACCCTTCACTTTCCAGACCGACTCTCGAATTGTCGAAACGATAAATCCACCAGCTTTTGTAACTCTGACAAATTCATCAAACGCTTCAGGTCCGACGTGGCCTTCTGTCATGGTCCCGACGCAAATAACCGCATCGTACGTCTGAGAAGGAATGTCAAGACGTTCCGCAAGGTTTGCTACGTTGAGGGATTGATACATGCCCGTTCGCTGCGCTACTTCGAGCATGCCGGGACTGAGATCAATGCCATCGAGATTCTTTGCGCCGAGCTTGGTGAGAGCCTCGCCGACGAGACCAGTTCCGCATCCGGCGTCGAGAATCTTTGCTTTTTCGATGTTCTCAGAGCCTAAACATTTGACTAAATGTTCAGCGGCAATTTGTGGTGCGACGTATTCTTCTTTTTCAACGTCTTTGTTGTAGTTCTTGGCCCATTCATCGTAGGTCTTTAGCGTCTCTGAGAGGCTAGTAGATTTGAGAGAGCGTTCGAGTTGAGCCATTTTGGGCGAACCGATACAGTCTGCCTTGATGAGATCAATTGGATAATGAAGAATGAGAAACGAGGGCGACTTGGTGAGATGTATTGGTGAAGTTTCTTCGAGATGGGCGACGTTATATCTCACTGCAATAGAAGCTGAAGGATGACGTAGTGCGTAATCTGACTAGGGAATGACGTGGGAAACTATCATAAGCATCAAAACATACTATTTTCTCACAGGTCACACTTAGCGACACTTCAAACTCATGATAAAACATTTTTCATTCCTGACTTGCGTTTCTCGGTCGCGCCGGATATTACCAAAAACATTCCCAACAACGAATCTATATCGCAACATGACTCCAACTCATTCAATTAGATATTCTCAAAATCTCGTATCAACAGTCCCGACCGATGTAGTCCAATCTTTGGCACAAGTTTCACCAATTCTGCAACAGCACCAGGTAAACCACCAGGTACTTCCAAATTATACCAGGCCTTCGGATCCTCCAGCGACAGCGCAGCCTCATGCATCTCCACGATCTCCTTGCTATCCCAAATTCCCTCTCGTCTGTTCAGTCTTCGCAGCAGATCTAGTGCTCGTGCTCGATGGGGTCCTTCGTTGCAGGACCATACTACCACGGACAGACCCGAGACTAGATCTCCGTCGAGGGAGAAGCTCGGTTGACCCGGCGTGATGAGGCGTTGGGCAAAGATCTCGGCGGCGTCGAGGAATGCTTCTGCGGTTTCGAGGGTTGGTTCGGAGTTGTCGTCTGGTCCGCAACTCATGCCCATCCTCCAGAACTGCTGTTGCATATTGAGGTAGGTGAGCTGCGGTGAAGCCCAGTCTTGATACTCCCATGTCGCGATGTGTTTCTTAGTCAACTCGAATCGAGAACTCCAGACTTCGAACTTTGAATCCATTACAGCCCATTGGGCGTCCAATATAGCCTTGTCGTTTTCATTCAGCTGGCACATCTCTAGTCGACCTGTCTCAGCCATGCTGAAAGTATATGGTGTTTGGGCAATGATGTCAACAGTTTCGACGTCAAGCTTTCGCAAGACACTAGCTGCTTCGTCGAGGTCCTTGAATGGTTGGTCTGAAGGATCGCCACTGTGAAGGACATCAAGACAACCAGAGTGTATATCGGGAATAATAGTATCCTCGAGAAACATGGAAGCTTCAACACCAAGATTTGCAAACATTTCTGTAAGCTTCCTCGCCATTTTCTGTTCCTTTGCGGTCTTGATCATGAGAGGCGATGAAAGTAGTTTTGTTCCTGCACGGATATGTCGAATCGACTCAGCATACCGACCAGTGATACCTTCGAACGCAACAAACAACAGGCAGCAAACCAAAGTACACTGCAAGTCAAACGCCGATTCGAGAGACATATGGGGTATGATACGTGAGATGGATTTGTTGTACTGTTGCATAGCCAAGCTTTTCAACTGTTGAAGTGGAGAGCATGTCTCTGGGCCGGCCATGTAGAAGCGATGCGCGGCGCCAACAGCGATGATGGCATGCTTGATGGGTTCACATGAATGAGCGAGAGGTAGAACATAAGTGAGATAAAAGTTTGACTGGCCAGGACAGCAGGTGAGTTGTGATGATGTCCAGTGATGAAAGTGGTGAAAGTAACAGTTTTCGATGGATGAGTCGCCTATACGAGGGCTGAGTGATGAGATGGCGTATCCAGTGACGGGCATAGAAGCGCGCTGTTGAATCTGGTTCTTGCTGGGCGTAGCATAGCCGTCGCACTGAATATGTTAACGCTGTTTGTTAACTGAAGAGAGAATGTTTACCTTGACTCTACCATCACGACATCTTTTGCAGGTAGGTTTCTCTTCATCACATTTGAGATGTCTGACTCTATACAGTAACAGTGTTAGAAGGATTCACAACCAGGTAATTAGTAGCACTATGCAGTACACAGCAATACGTACTTGCTACACAGAAAGGCTATGTCAGTCGCTTATTCGCCAGGTAAAGAGAGACCAAGGAATACTGTAATTAATTACGTACCATGTCAAACAGCCAGTGCGAACTTTAGGGCGGGAGGCTCTCTGCCATTTGACTTTCTTGGGCAGAATTACGAGCTGGTTCGTTGTAGTGGTAGTGGTAGTTGTCATGGTGCTTGCTTTGCTTGCTTGGCTGAACTGTAAGGTATCGTATCGAGCAGAACAAGCAAGGAAAGTGGTCGTGAGAGATTTTTCAGGAATTGATTTTGTTGGATGGTTTCGTACGGGGAAATATCAAGCATCTCCTGGGTGGAGTCTCCAGGGGGCGCATGTGACGCGCTAGCAAGGGTTAAATGTCTTCTTTTACGACGCAGCCAATCACGCTTCTTTTCGGGCGCTGAAACGTGGGTCTGGAACGCCTGCGTCACGCCGGCCAAAGTGTAACTCGATAGTGTGCCCAGAGGCTTCGTAAGCATCATTTACAAGCGCACCGAACCTCATCTTTTGTTTCGTCCAAAGCATCATGCATATTTATCTCAGCCTCCTATTCACCTGAAACGGGGCATCTGTCAGATCTTGGCGGTGCACACTCGGCTCTTTACTGCCGATAAGGCTGAATTAGAGACGCCAAAACTTGGCATCTTACGCGGCACTTCAGGGGATACTGCCCATTCGGGGCCTCTGCAAAGTCTAGAGCAGCGGAGGTTTATCTGATTGTACTGCGCTGATACCACTGCAAGTTACACAACGGGCGGCCCATTTAACGGCGAACCTAAACCGGTAGGCGGTGGGGGGCTGTAATCGACGATTAAGTATACGCTACGCATGGGATTGGTTCTTTTTTACGACCCTTGGGTAATTAACTCAAATAACCTTATGAGCCTGTTGCGGAAGCTGGTGGAATGTTCTCGCGAGGCATACTTTACTACGTAGTTAGTATCTTAGGTCAGTGCGTCAACCTTGACAGATGATATTGCCGAGTTACTTCCAGAGTGATGCATATGCATATGCATCGCATCCCAAAGTTCCCATCACATGCCGTAAAGCTATCGCGCACTCCGAAAACGCAACATCTACAATTAAGGCTTAGATAACACTGCCGACTGATCGGAGATTGCTGTCTCTGGATTGTTGGCTTTGAAGAATTGACTGGTTGCGAACATCACAGCTCATTAGGGGGCTGGCGATGATATTCCCGGACTACTCCCCGAGAAGGGAGCTTGTATAGCGCGGTTGCGTATGCCCCAGCATGCGGCCCGTAGATGAGTCTTGTACTCCAGTAGCTTAAGGCCGCGAACATCGAGGCTTAGAAAGAGTTACTCACCGGGTTAGATTACTGACTCGGAAACCCCAACTCAATTGAGCATCCTATCCGAGCCCTAGTGAAGTCGATCAAACCAACACTTATGAATACGCCCTCTCCTTCTCGCAGTTCGAGTAACCTTACGATGCCTTCAATGAAGATGAGAAGTCTGAGTGGACGAGAAGATCGCTTAACCTTACAATTACCTTGCTATGGTCTTGGCAAAGCCAGGAGCTCACTTCTCCAGCCATAGCCGATAGCTGAGACCTCGATGATCCAAGTAAGTGACGACGCTGAAATGTCCTTCTCGTGAGAAATTGCTGACTGGGACACTCTATCTCGAATAGACAACATGAAGGTCAGACTCAGTCTGCAAAGACATGGCCACGGCATGACTGTTCTCACGTCACCGTCCTCTTCGCCCAATTCTTCGCAAACGATTCAATCGAGCCCGCCTCCGTCCCAGCCAGTCGAAAAGAACGAACAGCAAACGGTTGAAGATTCACCCGCGCCAACTCCCTCTCCAACGAAATAAGCCTCACCCGTTTTCGATCGATGATATGCTACATATCTTGTTCCAAAGGAATTGGATGACAAGTTTACGGATGATTATAAAAGACGTCTCATGCCGGTCTCCCAGTTACAACCTGGCTGCCGCGGGCTTCGACCATTATAGAACGCCGGACGTCCTCTCGGAGTTGCAGCCGAGGGCTTACAGAAGGCAGATGGATGTTAATCAAGAGTAGAGTCTATCAATGGACTAGGGATTAAGTTGTATACTATTGTTATTATAATTTTGCGCGTTAGAATATTACTCGGGAATTTCGATCAATTAATCCAAGCATGGAATACTCCACAAACTTGACGGCCTGGCTCTCTTCAACCGTGTGTTCACTTATCCCTTAGGCCCAAATGTCAAGGTGAACTCCGAATATACCAATACCGACCTACACCTTCCCAATTCACGATGTCTGTGACTTGGTACTCCATCATAAGGCGAAGCGTTCGGATGATGGATACCAGGCATGGCATAGCGGGCCGCACAGACACCGAGGTGTTTCTCCACGATAGAGAGCACGTTCCCTTGATACCGGTACTACGTCGCATCAGTCCCATAAATGATAATTGGCGATTGAAGATCTTGCAGCTAAGAGAGACGGCTCCGGAGATCATGCTGCGCCTCCTCAGAGAAAGCTTGGACCCGGCTGCGTTGTGGATTTCGGCTAGCTTAGGAGGAGAACGGAGTAGCTCCGCAGCGAGGCGGAAACATGAAGGGCTATCAGATCTCATCCAGTAAGGGGCAGGGGTAAAAAGTAATTAAGGGTTGAATAGACGCGTGGCCGGAGAGTTGGTACTACAGATCTACATCGTTGACAACCGGTCTCTGTGGATCAATGGCAAATTTGATTGGGAAAAGTAGCATTCTTGTAACAGTTAAACTTTTATCCTTCTTATCCCTCATTTCTGCTGATATTACGGCGCAGTAGCTCAAAAGCGAACTCTGTCATGTTCACGGGATCTGGTATGTAGGAGATGGATAAAGTTATGTGATTGGATGGAATCTGGCCGGTTATTCGTCTTCACCAAAGAGTCCATTGGAAAGACCACTGGGACAACCGGACTGGGTAGAACTCAAATAAATATTCATGTATCCTTAGTTTCATTGTTTCTGCTGTTTGCTCGCCTTGTAAAGCCTTACCGATGGAACCCTCAGGGAAGGCGGACATATGAAAGTCCGAAGCCCCGAAACAAAACCCCGAAACCCAAAAGGGTTGAAATAACGTTAGCATGGCATGAGATGATGTATGCGTCCTCATATCCACTGGCCGGTGAACTTCGCTTCTCCACTATCTCTCAACTCTCTATCACCATGGCTCATCCCGTTTACAAAGTCAAATCCACCCTCAGCCTTCCTGACCCGCATATGCCTCCTGGTCGACTCCATCATGCGATATTTGTCGAGACCAACGAAAACGGGTCCGGTATCATTTACGAAGTTACCGGTGACGTCACATCTATAGGCGGGATGACCTACGAGAGTACGAATGCCCCGAGTCCGAAAGAGTCGGAGAATTTCCATTCCATGGACCTGCTGGGTTATAGAAACCTGGACATCCCCCTGGAAAAATGGAACTCGATTCTTTCTTCCCTGCCAGCTCCACCGCAACAAAAGGTCGCAAATACAAAGAAACAAGGCCAGGTTGAGCCTTTTAAAGAGAAGATCAGCGACTCTGAGTATATCTTTTACGAGCCTGGCGACGAGAAACGACCTCTCTGGAAGTGCACCGAATGGATTGAACAATATGCCATTCCTGCTCTCTGGGAACATAATCTCATTCAGCGCGATGGCTCTTCTCAAGCTTGATCCCAATCATCATCGCCGGCTGATTAGGTCTGTGTCGAAGCGCTTTGGTTGCGACGTCAAGATCGAGCTACTTGGTTTGTCATCTTGAACGCGCTAGTGAAGAAATCCCCGCGGCATAAGCGCTTAGAGATCACCTAGACTTGGAGAAGGAGAGGGGTATGATCTGGTTCACCGCCGGCAATTGCCTTTTTCAGAACATGATTGGTGATAGATAAAGTCTAGAAGTCTGCAGCTGTAAGTACTATTGCTAGCTCAGTACTCTGCATTGCCCTGTATGTATTTCCTCGTGAGGCAGGCCTTGACCGCTACAACGTTACATAGCCATCCAGCAACTCGCCGCAAGCTAGTAAACATGAAAATTGCCAAACAGTTTACCTAGAGTTTGAAGCTTTCCGGCAAGATCATATCTCAGAAACAGTGTCTCCGATGACAGACATAACTGGACAAACTAGCCGTGCGCTGTTGGCTTCAATCGACGAAAGAGACCCAAGAACCCGTCCATGTGTCACAGAGCTTTAGATAATGATTACAGTATCGCACAATATAAAGAAATAGGTAGCAGTCGACCAGATCATGTTGTGTTGAAGACGCAGTGCAAACCTGGGGGTCTTTATATACGTATGATTTTATAATGGTCAGACGGAGAACATAGAATGGACGGCGGCAAAGGATAGCTGTATAAAGCATTGTGAGAATACAAAATAACAGCAGTGAATGGGTCTATGGCACAGCTCAGATTGAAATGAATATCCAGTTTTATCATGGGATAAGAGAAACTTTATCCTGTTGGGTGAAATTCTTCGCCTCTGAAATGGTGTCGGAGGTTTTATAGAAAAGGCGGAGTGGCTCAAAGAAGGTCCCATCCCATTCGTCTGACTTGCATTCAAGGAGTAGTTTTGGACAGTGTTTTGAGAAGAGACCAAAGGATCCTTTTTGATACAGGCAACGATTCATAAATATCCCGTCATCTTTGACATAGATCATCAGACGGACGACCAAATTCAGAGTACCAAGGCAACTAGCAGACCAATGCACACTGCAGCCGAGGAACTCAAAGAGCCCTTCTTAGCTCCACTGGAACCAGGTGCATCAGCGCTACGCGTCGGCGCACTTGTCGGTTCGGTTTTGGACGCAGTCTTCTGAGACGCGCCTGTCGCAATACTCGTTTTCGTAGCAGTAGCAGTAGAATAACCGCTCTTTAGATTCTCCAACCCAGCAGGAAGAGTAACCTTCCCATACTCAAAAGTCCTATCTATAGGCATTCTTTCCTGCGTCTCAAAAGAATGCGTCGAGGTACCCATTGTCATACGATCAACCGGAATATCAGCCAGTCTACAGCTATTCGCAACAGATCTGGTCATCTCACAATGAAGTGAATAATACCAAGGTATGCCATAGTATTTCTCTGTGGCCAGAATGTCCATGTTTCCTGTTTCTTGTGCACCTGATGCAAGAGTCTTCTCGGCCCACGGTCCCAAAGTTATTTTTTGTCCATATCTGTCACAGCTACCATTTCGGCGTCCGGTGGGTAGTGTAGAAGATAGGTTGCTGCAGAAGAGTTTGCTCCCAGGACTTCACCATATAGGTTCATGGTGTTTGAGGAGATGAGAAGGAGTTCTTTAACAGATGTTGACATTTTGACGAGCTTGGCGATGAAAGGCGAGAGGTAGATATTAGGAATGGCTCCTTTCGTGAGTTGCTTTTTGATGATGAAAATACCAACTCTAAAAGATCTGGCGGCCTACGCTTTTCTACGATGATGAGCGGATTACGCCTTAGTGAGTGATTTCTTGACGACAAAAGTGTCAGCAGACTTGGGGAGTGAATATCTCGTGACGCGCTTAGATAAGTAATTTCCTAATGTGGATGGAATGAATGAAACAGTACTGAACCGGTTCAATTCAACCAAACCATTGATAATAAGACTTAAAGAAAGAGACTGGAGAATATACTCTGTCTTTATTGCAAATTGACACCGAAAGTATTGTTGAGGGTATCACGAAATCCACCATTAGACGAATCGGTCATGCATGGTGCTAGTGGGTTGGATGCAGCTTAGTCCCGTTGTAGTCGTAGAACATGTATTAGGCTCAGTAGCTTTCCCTGAACATGAACACCAAGAGGCAAAGATGGCATTACCAGATTACCTGTTCGACAGAATCGATCTCTAATAGAAATAAGACGCAGCGTAGTGAGACCTCATAGAGCTATCAGGGGATACCTTTAGTCTCGACAACTCCAGTATATAATAGTTTTAGAACCTAACCACTTGACCAAAATCGAAGGTACCTTCTTGGAATCCAAGCTAGGTACTCTAGATCATACAGTCTTACAATAGTTCTTCTTTCTCGATTACTTCAACAGTAAGTCTCGACTCCAGTTGTGCTCTCCGTCGTCATTACTGACTTGAACGCGGTTTATATCCTATTTTCTATCAACGGCTCTAAAATTGAGGCAGCGCCTATCCAATCTCAGATACTACCGTCATGTTTATCATTGGGTACGGAATTCGGATCAAACAGGGGCAGAAATGATTCAAGAGCTATACGATAGGGACATAGATAGAAGAGTCTCTTTTAGTAGTACCAAGCATATCTCAGATTATATGTAAGACAAAGGCTCTACTATATAAGTTTATTCAGTACATCGCGTCAAAATGCACCGAATCATTCAGCTTTCCGACCCCAGATAAAATAAACTGGAAGGTAGAGATGAATAGCAGGGTCTGAAAGGTCCATCTTGACTTTTGCCATAAAGACCTGGATCTCTTCATCACTCCAACCAAGAACATGCGAGAAGATTCCCGGGGTATATGATGTGATGACTTGTGCTTCCTGAACAGCCTGGAACTTTCCAATCTCCTTCAGCTTGGGGTCCTTAGGCCAAGATCCAATCGGGACCTTTTTGTACAGTTAGCAGAGGACCTGGGACGAGCTAGAAACTTACCTTGAGAACCTTCTGCTCAACGTCTACAAAACCCGCATCTTCCATCTCTTTCTTCCACTTCGGTGCACCATCCAACGGCTTTCCGAACTTAGCTGCCCCTTCAGCTATAGTCTTCATCCAGAGCATGGCATTCTCTGCTTTATCCTCAGTACCATCATCGGAGTTGAACTCAGCGTGAACGGCCTGCATTTCAAGATATCCTCCGGGAACTAGACTTTGCAGAGCATGAGTGAAGAATTGCTTGGTGTCGCTGATACAGCCTCCGAGTTCTCGCGCGTGAATGAAGTCAAATTGTTGTCGGAAAACCCATTCTGATTCAAAATCATCGACTTCGAAGGTGCAGTTTGGTGGAGTCCTAGGTCAAATTAGAAAGATCGACTGAGGAGGTATTGGCCGTACCATTGAGGTTGTATGGGACTTAGATCTGTCCCAAGTACTTCTGCCGCAGGGAACTCGCTTTATTCTTTGTTAGCGATAGTTTGACTCCTTGCGAACACGTACTCTGCAAAGTCTATCGCCCAGATGCCAGTCCCAGTACCAAGATCCAGGACTCTGTTGGCTTTATCTCCAATGGGCGCCAGATAAAGCTCTCCGCCAAGGACAAGACGATAGATATGATGTCCAAGGTCCATTCTGTCTTGTTCATCGTCGTCATTTGGCTGGCCAGGTAAGTGGACGCCATTGCAGAGTCATTATGAGCTTACAACGAGATATGCACCCTCACGAAAAGCATGATAACGACGACCATTCTAGAGACGTGTCAATTAAGTTCGGAATTGGATACCATCATGAGAGCGCACTTCATATCTGCGAGGAACATGTCAGATGAGAAATGCCACTTGGAATGGAGAGAATACTTATAGTTCAAAACACTAGAGTTTAAAGAGGTCATGTAACTCGCTGACTCCAACCTGGAAAGCCAGTTAGTTCATACAGGCTATTTGCTTTGATGTACGTACGATTTAACTAACGCGGAGTCGCCGCTCAAAGACTCAATATCCTCAGAGAACATCAGTAAACATCTCATGGCCTCTCAAGGACAGCGTACATCTGCCTGCAAAGGGCTGCCATCCAGTAGCCCTTGCGTTGCTTCGATTGGGACTTGAGCCATCTTGAATAATATGTCCAGTTGCAAAAAGGCAGAAATAACGGGGAAATGCCAAAGGCCATCAAAGCGGTTTTATCTGGCATATCAGATCATTACTAGGTACAGGCAATCACAACCAACGCAGGGTTGTATGGCACTCCATATTTGGAAGCTGTCGGCGGACCCATTAGGCAGTTGATATGATGCCAAGAGCAAGAGAGATGGAAAAACGGAACAAAGTCCCGAGACAGGGATATTCGAAGCGAGACGCAGGGAAATGGAGAATTGAGACAAATTCAGCAACTTCGTCAAATTCCGTCCATGATTGGATAGATATAATAAGTACATGATAGTGATTGCGAATTCCCGACTATCCTATGTTTATCTACGCTCTTTATCTAATATATCAGAGGATAGAATAGTGCTGTATTGAGAGATAGCCCCAAAGAGATCTAAAGTCTAGGCTAGATTAGCAAAACCTAGATAGTAATATAAGATAAAATAGCAATAAATAAGAATGGCTTTTCTCGCATATAGGACTCTATAGCCAGCCGCTATATATTGGAGAATAAATAGTAATTCTTAATAATATATATCTACGGCTGGCCTGCAATTCTCCTGCAGTAATATATACAATAATAAGGTAAACTACCTCTAAAAACAACTCTTATCTATTTATCTTAAAATTTTATTGTATTCTATATGCTAAATTCTATATAATTAAGGGAAAACTCTATATAATAGATTTTAAATAATAGCATAAATTAGATAATATTAATAAAAGGGAATACACTAAGCTTATAGAAGTACAGCCAATTCTAATTACTACTATCTGCATCCGCCTAACGCAAGGCCGCTTCTACAAGAGCAGTAAAGCAATCAAGAACGCTTTAGAAAGGTCCTTGAGAAATAAGGCCATTCCCTGCAAATTTATGTAGTGTGAGGTAGTTACCTAAGTTACTGTAAAGACTTGAGAAAATAAATAAGAGCTGCAGGTTTAAAAACTGCCAAAATGCTGCACATTGACTCTATCTAGTTGCAAGATTTAATATTTCCTACTATATTTAGCAAGACAACAAGCCTTTTCGGCCTTTGAACTAGTAAGGTTCCCCGCGTCTAACCCCGGGTCGCAGAACCGTGCCAGAACAAAAACGGGGATCTCCTCCGTGGCTACACCCCGCTAGTTCCGGTCAAATCACAAGCTGCTCGTGGATGTATTAAAAAGGCCAGACGGATCAAAGAGGGGAGGGGAAAAAAAGAAACGCTGATATTCAGTCTACTGTCTCATTCCATCTGACGAAAACCTTCTACCCGCATACCGGATATTGAACTCTAGTGTGCTTATTTATAACTGCTTAATATTATGTCCTTGACGAAGTCAACAGGTGTTAGATCGTAGATGAAACTTCGTAGCCGAGCCAATCAAACTCTATCCTTTTAGCGTTCTGTGGGGGATCCCAGCACTTAGAAGTACCATACCAGACTTGGTTGGTACAAAGGGTGCCGGAGAGCCGATCACAAATGACCCGTAGGGGTCATTTGCTGTCCCAGAAACTCTGGATGACATGCTGTTCTATCGATCCCCGTGGCCCCTTACCAATTACTACCTTATGGCTCAAGCCTAGACTCTCCATAGCGTATGACTAGCTATCCTGACCCCTCATTTTATCAAACATGCCTCGGCACTTCCTCTAATGACTCTAGTATCAAGTATCTGAACATCGGAGCAGTGGTCTTATAAGTATAGTAACATTCGATCGTAATAATATCCAGTTTCCAGTCAATGCCATTCTGTCAACATCTGCCACCAATTCATATCCGCTGAACAAATCGACCTTCCCTACAGCTAGAAGTCCTTGCAATTTCCCATTAAAGACATTGCCATGGGTTCAAAGCAATTGGACGCCCACGAAGACAATGGGCAAAACTCTGAAAGCGAGAAGCCTACTACGGTGACTCATGCTGAGGAGAAGGACGTTTTCCAGGCTCATGCGGATGAGTCTGGCGAGGGCCAAACTGCCAGGGTAAATAGAATATGGGCCCCTGACTGCAAATGCAATTCGTGGATGCTAACAAAGAGCGCTTAGATGACGAAGAGACGATTTATGGCCTTGGTTTCGCAAGCCTTTCTCTGGACAGGCTCGCAAATCCCTGTCTATCTCTTTGGTGGTGTCCCTCCGTACATCTATTCAGATATTGGCGGGCACGACCGTTGGACTTGGTTTATTCTGGCCAACCTACTTTCGCTGGCAGCCATCTGCCCCTTTGTGGGATCTCTATCGGATATGTTTGGGCGTCGATATGTTGCGCTCTGTGGAGCGTCGCTTATTGTGCTTGGCATGATCATCTGTTCCACTGCGCACACTATGAACGTTTTTATCGGTATGTTGGCCAACCCACTCTTTTATCTGGCAGATCAACGCTTACCAATGAATGGTTCAGGTGGAATGGTCTTCGCGGGAGTTGGAGCGGGCATCAACGAGCTCACAGCGCTAGCAGCAACCTCTGAAATGGCACCGACAGCCCAGCGGGGCAAATATGTCTCGGTCCTGATCTTCACCATCGTGCCCTTCTGTCCATCTGTGCTTTGGGCACAGCTAATCGCTGCGTACTCGTCCTGGAGGTACATCGGCCTATTCTGTGCTCTTTGGGCCTTTGTCGGTCTTGTCTTGACTGCCATATTCTACTTCCCACCACCTCGCACCAACAGCGAAGGCTTAACGCGAGCAGAAATCATCAAGCGCATTGATTTTGTCGGCGGCGGTCTTAGCATTTCAGGCATGATCTTGTTCATGGCCGGGATGCAGTGGGGAGGCTACATGTATTCTTGGACGTCGGCCCATGTCCTAGTTCCTCTGCTTCTGGGAGCAGCCCTGATGGTTGTCTTTCTTATCTGGGAGAGCTTCTTTGCGCCGTACCCCATGTTCCCCCGCCGTATCAACCAAGCACCTCGGATCCTTACGCTGACGCTTATCATCACTTTCATCTCTGGTGCAAACTTCTTTTCTATCCTCATGTTTTGGCCCACGCAGGCTTTCAACATGTATGGCCACGACCCCGTTCAAGTCGGACTCCGTGGCCTCCCCGTTGGCTTCAGCATCATGACCGGTGCATGTGTTGTTCTCTGGCTTCTGTCTATATTCAGAGGTGCCAACAGATCACTCATGGTTATTTCCAGTGTCCTGATGACGGCTGGGTGCGGCGCCATGGCTGTTGCAAGGCCCGACAACATGGCCACGTTGTGGGGAATCCTCGTTCTGGCTGGCCTGGGTATCGGAGGAATCGTCGTCCCAGCAAGTATCATAACGACGATTATTTGCCCCGACGATCTCATTGCCACGATAGCAGCACTGACTCTAAGCATCCGCGTTATAGGCGGTAGCCTCGGTTACACCATCTACTACAATGTCTTTGTAAGCAAATTCACACCTGCTGCTATACACTATATTGGTGGCGCCATGGTAGAGCGTGGAAACATCACGTCGACTGCCGTTATCGGAGAGGTTATCCAGTTGACTGGTCTCTCTTTGTTGGACGACATTGCCAAGGTACCAGGTATCGCGGGAAATCAAGCCTTGTATGAAATTGTGATCGAGGCTGGCCAGATCGCCTTTGCCGAGGCGTACAAGTGGGTCTATTATGTGAGCATTGCGTTCGGTTCAGTTTCTATCCTCTCTGCTCTTTTCCTCGGAGATATTGGCAAGTATATGGATGATCATGTCGCCGTGGTGATGTGAGAGACTGTCTAGATAGTGTTTAGCTGCTTAGAAGAACATATTGCTTGGGGTTTATGTAGGAGTAACTACAATGCAGTCTGCAGTGCTTAAAGTACTCAAGAGAATGAGTCCAGATCTGGCCCTGATATTGTCTAGCGCTGGTCTTTGTGCACAACCTGAAGTACGCATATTACAAACATACAGATTAAATGGCTACCATAGCCCTTCCTGAATGAAACATCAATTTAGTATTTTTACTTCTTGCTAAAACTTTCCATGTTTTCGGGACCTATTTCTCATACTACCTTTCTGGCCCCGGGCTGCGAGTGGATGTCAATGGATAGCCAGGGCTTGAAGCAGCCGAATTCCTATCCTATGATCTTGACAAGTTTGTCGTTGGCACCCATCTATAATGAGGCGCATCTAGATTTGGAAGCTGATTGGTCTCGCATCACATTATTCGTGGTTTATTGCCGCCGATACAGATTCTGCAGTCCACATTCCTCGAGAATCACAGGACATCGACGACTTGGTGAGTTGGAAGCAGTCCCGTTCGCCTGGTGCATCTGGCATCTTTGAGCTTTCTCTTCCCATACTGAGCCAAGAGCTCGGCGCTTCTGAACTTTCCCTTGCCGACAGATCCGTAGCGAGCTTAGCATCAAGAGATCCGCGGACCCCGTCCCCATACTTGACGCAAGTTCCTTACTGCCGCAATCCCGAAAAGCCAATCGCCAAGACCTGATGTCAAGGGAGCGGAGGGGCATATGAGACTACGTTCCAGTTATTAATTATTAAGGCTAGTTTTCTCAATATTATTTATGAGGTTCAGTAGGAAGACGAGCTTTCGCTATAAGACTCAACGTCAGATAACAGAGTCGAACCAATTAGACGTTTCTATATAGCTACCATAAGAGCTAAAATACAGGTAACGGCTGTCTAGAATACGGCTACCCGTTGAAGCTTGCTCTAAATGAGGCTCTTTTTGTCAACTCCTGTTGCTCCTCTAAGAGGATGACATAACTGCCTGTATGTATCATTACCTATAGATCTACGGCACTTATAGAAAAGAAATTCTTAAATGTCTAAATCTCCATTCAAACAAGATCCCAATACAACAGATCTCGTAACGTCAGACAGAAATTTGATTACTTTAGAACTCATAGTACAGGTGTTAAGATTGAATTGTGCTTTTCTTAGGTTCATCACAGACGGAGAGTACCGATGGGCCTGGTTGAGGATAGGAGGTCTTATGGCGCTCCAGCCGTTTCGCCGGTCATAAGGAACACGACGAATTTATCCTTGCTGAAAAGCCAAAGCTTGAAAGAAAAGGTGGGTTTGCTCTATTATCTTTTAAAACTTGTTCTTGACATTAAATAGATCAATTACAGAGTGCTTGGATCCGAAATAACAATACCAAGTCATCCCATCAGTAGGCTAATTACCGGATTGCTTCCGGTTCCAACAGTCTGGCAGCATTGCGGGCTGGCTGGTGCATTGCATTGGCCAGAAGAAGCAGTTGTGGACGTGGCAGCGGCGGTTGATTCTGTTGCAGACTCGGCCATAGATGTCGTCCTTGATGCAGACATGGTCTCAGATGTAGGTACAGCAGCCGTTGTAGTGTCAGTGGACAGAGTCACTGCGAAAGTCGAGGACAGTAATACAGCTGTAGTCAGGCCAACAAGTTTAGTGGTTTCAGAGCTGGATGGTCGACACGGACCCGCCAAAGCAGCGCCAAAAACGATTGGCAATATCAAGGCAGCAAATCGCGTCTTGACAAATGAAGTGGCTTGAAACACTTGAAAAAGAAGCATTGAGTTGGGAATAAATGGGAAAAGAAAGAAAAAAAAATACATTCACGGGCACAGAGCAAACAAGGAGCAATGTACGGAGTAATAGCAAGCTAATGCCAATGGTTTCTCAATGCTCTTTTTGGCTAGGATGGAGATATTCCTGCGCCACAAATTAACAAAGTCCTAAAAATAATTGTTCTAGTGCTTTTACCTATGAGCGATTTCACCAAGACTGATCCTTATCTTATCAGTTAACTTGCCTGCCTATCGTAGCTTCACCACACTATGCGGGCCGATCCGACGCTGCGATCCCGCCCCTCGATACCCTCGCTTACACCGGAGCGTATGCTTATCCCCGATCTGGGGCTCATCAATTAATGGATTAATTAATTGCCTAATGCACGATCCTAATGTTTAAGTCAAGAAAGCCAACACCTGTAGAAAGTAGTAAACTCAGATTGGAGCGATAAACAAAAGTAAAGGTGGAACATGGGCCAAGAAAGGCTGAAACAAAGCATAATAAAGTCAACAGATAAACATTCTTGCAGTCTGTATATCTGGATACTTTACGTTTATTTACCTATAATACCAAAGAAAGGGAATGGTCAAATGAATTTGCCCGCTAATAGCTAGGTTCTGTGTGGTCATATAAGGTCTCAACCACGGACGGGTCTCAACTGAAAATAGTCCGCTAATAGGAAAGTGATATCATCACTTACCAAAATCACGAAAATAGCCAAAATCTTGAGAAGTCTGACAATTACCCAAAAATATACACAAAAAAGGATAAGACTCATATAAAGGAACAGGAGCAGGCCGAGGGTGGAGGCTGCCATCTTGGGAGTTGTCGAGACTTGACGATAGAGGCTGGTGGTGAAGACCGATGGTTGTTTGCGCAGGAAGCTGTGGGTTGAGGATGTTAGATTTCTGAGGCATGATCAGGTGTATATATAGGCATCTCCCCCATGTTCGGGAAATTGTATGTCTGGCTACCATCGTGATCAACCCTACTGTTTTCGATTCTAACTGTACGGAACGCAATAAGCATTGCCAGAACGAAACAAAGTACATTTCTCCAAACCTTTATGTTCACTTCGAACATAGTTTACATAAGGATCGAGTATCCAGTTACATGATATATTATTCTGTGCAGTGTTCTGCGTACAGAAGCAACTAATAGTCTTTAATCTGCATAGTGACCAAGTTGTGTTTGTTCTGGGTAAGACTTGTGTGAACACTCTTGGATATTTACCCTCTCAGGTGTCATTGCAGATATTTCAGAATAAGGTGATTCACTATCATAATAGGTCAAAACTTGGGAGACAAAATTGATTTAGTACGTTTGTTCTGAGTATTGTACATGTAGTCAAATGCCTTGTAATATTTAGCCACTGGATAATTAAAGTACAAACACCAAATTCTTAAATCATATTTCCAACCACTACAAAGCCACCAATTACAGGAGTACCAAAGGTAACAAGCATAACAAAGCCGCTCTTGATAAATGAATAAAAATACTTGAGAGCGCCTCGGAGCTTCCATGCTTCTAATCAGCTGCTGTCTCAATGGCCCGCATCCATATGCAACCCCATAGATAATTCCCACAATCAGCCATGACAGAGTAAAATATGGTTTGTATCTTTTCCAAACATGTTCACAGGGATTTGCGGTTTTACACTGGGTGCCCAGGGCCTAACCTATTTGGGCATCTTGATCCCTGACTTTATTGTTCTGCCGCCGTTTATTTGGTACCAACACAAGTACATCGAGCCCAAATTCAACGAAAACGGAGAACTCAAACCCGAGTGGCAATTGCCACCGTTGATCGTGGGGGCATTCGCGATCCCGATTTGCCTATTTTGGTTCAGATGATCTTATCAGACAAACAGACATCCACTAGTTGGTTCCAATCAATGGGACGCGTTGGTTGTCGATTGGAGTATTTATACTCATCAACCTGTTCTTAACTAGCTGAGCGATTCGTATTCAGAGTATAACATCTGTACTCGCTGGCAACGATTTCTGCAAAAGCGCCTTTGGTGCTGCTCGATAGATTCAGGGTAGGTAAAACTGATGACTAACATCACCAGCCACTTTTCTCTTCAGCAATGTACAAGAATCTTGGGGTCAATTGGACCAGTTCAACATTGGCATTTATTTCCGTTGTCTTCATTCCCATTCTGTTTCTATTGTTCCGACATGGCGAAAGGATTGGACATAAGAGTAAATACGCCCGACTTGACCAGGAATGTAATGATCTGGAGTGTCTTGTGGCTGTGTTGGGGGTGGCTGTGCAAACACCTGGGTTGGGTTGTTCATATTGGGGGCAAGTGTCGCCTTTGGAAGCTAATTGGAAGGATATACGGAAGCGAAATTGACAACGAACCAAATACAAGCTTAAAAGTTTAAAATAATAGACTGATAGGTGGATAATACTCCAACTGTCACCGCTCCAAGTCCATTCGTACTACCGTAGTCTATACGGCTGCATCTTTTCCGGTGGATCTCGACGATGCAGATACCCAATATGGCACATCAGATGAAATCTGCGCAAATAGATCGGCCAAGCCATGGCGACAGCGGAGTTTTTCTCTCTATAGGAAAAGCCCAACAGGTGAGCGCAACCAACACGGGATGGTCTTTCAGGGGCTCATATAGCCAGGCATTCCGTTTGGCGGAGAATTACGGGCCGGAGCGGTCAATGTAACTGTAGGCGGTGATTGAGCCACTTAATATGAAACCATCGGCCGAACATGTCTTCCAAAAAAAGACACAGGGCAAGCTTATTGCTCAAGAATTAAGATTATTGGTCAATTTGCGCTCTGGGCACGGAGCAATTTCCTCTCCTTTAACATGGCCTTATAGTAAAATGACAACAATCGTTACTACGGATCAGGTGGATCGCATCGAACCATGCAACGCTGTATTTAAAAGATCTCCAGTTTCCCACTTGACTTTTAGGCTCATCGGTCTTGCATCGACAATCTTTTTTCTCCTCGTCAATCATGAAGTTCCAGACTCTTCTCGCCGTGGCTTCGGCCAACATGGTCTTTGCCCATGACCTCCTCGCAAAGACGGCTGATTCCTGGATCCGCAACAACAACGAGACTCAACGCGCTTACTGGTACGGCCGCGCTGTTGTGTACGAGGGCTACGAAGCTACCATCGAGTTGACCAAGAACAAGACTCTGGTCAACTGGTACCGCGAGCAGATGGACAATGTCGTTGCGCCTAACGGTACTATTATCAAATACGACATGAAGAAGTACTCGCTTGATAACTACCGTATCGGTATGAACTTGCTGTACTGGTACAAGCGCACTGGAGAGGAGAAGTACAAGAAGGCAGCGGATTTCATCCGTGACAGAATCAACCAGCATCCTAGAACTCCAACTGGTGGATTCTGGCACCGTGAGCCTACTTATCCTGATCAGATGTGGCTTGATGGAATCTTCATGTGTGATTCTTTCTACGCTACTTGGACTGCTGAGTTCGACGCCAAGAACACCACCGCCTGGGATGATATTGTTCTTCAGTGGGATAAGATTCAGGAAGTCACCATCGACAAGGAAACCGGTCTTCCCGTTCACGGCTTCGACGAGAGCAAGATCGCCAGCTGGGCCGACCCCAAGACCGGCGCCTCTCCTATTGTCTGGTCCCGCGCCGTCGGCTGGTACTTCTGGTCACTGATCGAAGTTCTCGACGTCTTCCCCAAGTCTCATCCCGGCTACAAGCGTCTTCGCACCTACTACAAGGACCTTGCATCTGCTCTCCTCGCAGCCCAGGGCCCTGAGAGCCATCTCTGGGAACTTGTTATGAACAAGAAGTACGAGGGCGCTGAGGGTAACTACATTGAGAGCTCTGCATCCGCTATGTTCACATACGGCTGGTTGGCTGGTCTTCGACGTGGACTTCTGGATGAGAAGACGTACAGGAAGCCCGCTAAGCACGCGTACAAGAGCCTCATTAAGGACTTTGTCACGAAGAACAACGACGGAACTATCAACTGGGAGGGAACCGTTGAGGTTGGATCTCTGAACAGTGATGCATCCTTCAAGGTATGTTTATTCTTATGACTGATTGACTGGCTTTTCTGACTTTTGCAGTATTACACCTCTGTTCCTGTTGTTCCTAACGATACCCGTGGCGTTGGACCTTTCATGATGGCTATTTACGAGTGGGAGAAGTGCCACAAATAAGTGTTTATGAGGAATGAATGGTAGACATATCATTAGACTATAGATGCTACATAGAGTTGATGACTGGCTTTTGCCGACCTTAGTGTAAATATTTAATCCAGTGCTGTCTTGATAGCACATGTATTTACTGAATGCCTTGGAACAATGTCTACCACGTGATGGATGTAGCCATAACATTGATATTTGTTTGAACGAATCCTTCAATGGTTTAGGCTGAACACTCTTTTTGGGTAAGGCGTAGCGTAGACGTCAGGCTAAAATGAAACCGTCACGGATTGGCATAAGCTGTTTAATCCCGGGTTATTGGCTGGCAAAACGATTGGCCAGTTGACGTTTTCGCATTCATGCTCTCAGCCTCATTCCATTTAGATCATTGCATATGGGCACATGTGAACAGTAGTGAGTCTCATCTTCAAACATTCTGCCATGAATTGCAGTTCTGGTAGTTGACTTGTTGTTCATGCGGCTGTCACTGGGCTCTCAACTAATGAATGCCAGGCCTCGTTCGTTCTAAAAACAGCGATACACTGAGACTATATTATTTATTAATGATGTATCATAAAACGATAAGCTCAAATCCCATTCTGATGTTTCACATTCCAACACTTACGAAATTACGTCATGAAGACCCGCTTGCATCCTGACGTCACGTCTCCCTGTCATCATCAGCCTCGTAATTTATATCTGAGCTCACACAACAACTCAATCTCATCAATCAACATTCACAATGGCAGAAGTCGCAGCGGGAGTTATCGCAGCAGAACAGGTCGTTTCAACCGGTATTGAAGTCGGCGCCGCAGCGACTGTTGCGCGCCCATCACAACCCATCACGGCTCTCTTGAGCCAGATTGCATCGACCCCAAAGGAAGACGACTCGTACGCGTGACCTCACTTAGCAAACGATACAGTGCTGATAGTTATAGACACAGACTCTCACTTGCCCGCTCTCATCATACCGTCACAGTCATCGGCGACAAAGCTTACATCTTCGGCGGCAAGAAACAAGACGGTCAGCTCTGCAACAACGACATTCACGCCATCTCCATCGGCGATCATGCAACCAGTGAATACGCCTGCTATCCCGCAGTAGGCGACGAAGGCCACATCCCTCCCCCACGCGTAAATCACGCCTCCTGCGCCCGTCGCGATACGCTCATCGTCTTTGGCGGTCAAAACAGCGATGATGCATCAGCAGACGATGAATTCACCCTCTGGGAATGGGAGCCTAAAGCTGCGCGCTGGTCAACTATAACAGCTGCTGGAAAAGCACCGCAGTCTCGACATGGGCATCAGATCTTTTACGATGAAAAGAAAGATAATCTTATCCTGCATGGGGGCTTTGAAAGTTGGAAGCGAACGACGGGGACGTGGTTGTTTGACTTTACGACGAGGCTTTGGCATGAATTGCCTGATGCTCCGGCTGTACCTTTGGCTTCGCAGTTCGTTGAGGGGACTCTGTACAGCATTAGTGCAGAGTCGGATGTTCATGGATCTGTTCATTACATCAAAGTTGGTTCAATCCAAGATGAATCCATCGAGGTACTACCAGAGTGGACAACCGTCGACTTCCCCTCCAATCCCATCGTCCCCGGTCCGCGCCCACGAGTAGGCAGCGCTCTAATCCCCGTGGCAACCGGCCTCGGACGTCGCTATCTGCTCTATCTCCTCGGCAGCCGCCAAGACGCCGATCTCTCCTCCAACAAAACCTACACTGAAGATCACCCGTTCTACTCCGACATGTGGACTTTACAGCTTCCGTCTGATGACTTCAGCGCTACTCGAGTGAAGGACGCTATCCGCAGCGCTGTTCCCGGTGTTGAGTCTGGAGAGTTCAGTTGGCATGAACTTGAGATTGCGCCGGCGGAGATGACGCAGGAGGCTGGAAAGGTGCATCCTGGACCGAGGGGGTTCTTTGGTGCGAGTGGATGTTTGGATGGCAAGGGGGTTTTGATGTGGGGTGGTGTTAATGCGAAGGGGGAGACTGAGGCTGATGGATGGCTTTTGAAAATTTCTTAGGTGATTTCTATGCTAGAAAGAATACTCCAAGATTTGCGTGTCCTGGAGCCCATCCCAATCAATATTCTGCCCCTGCCCCTCCGAAATACTGAATGAAAAGACAGGAAACATCCAATTTCAAGTATTTTTTTCAGCTGTGGCCCCCGTGGCAAGCTGCTATTGTCATGCTTGAATCATGCGACGTGGATCTACAATATGCTGGACATTCCTCTGGACGGCCTCAAAACGCATGTGCCCACAACTCTCGCTCTCCAGGTGATTGACCATGGCGGCAAGAGTTGTGAAGTCTCTCCTACAAGAGGCGCCCGGGCAGTGATAGAGCTTTTGCTGATGAGTAGGGGACCCCAGGTGCTGGTTCAAGGATGACAGCTTGCCAAAGAGGCGATGGCAGAGATAGCATTCATAGGCCCCAACCTTGTAATTCCATGCTTTTTCAGTGGCTTCATAACTGATGGTACCAGACCAAGTGAGTAATTTCTTGGAAATAATGCCGTTTGGGTCACGCCGTCGGACGGCCTCGTAAAGCTTATCGCGATTGAGGGGCGCTTTGGTGCAAGAACCGCTCTCAAGATGGTGAACCAGTCCGGTGGCAGTCCCATGCATCTCTTTGCAAAAGAGACACTGGACCGAACTAGTACGATGAAGCTTGCTGTGCAGGTGCTTAGGGTTATCAGTCGAGTTGCACAATAAAACAGGTCGGAAATTTGTGCGAACCTGGTTGATGCTGTTCCAGTCCTGAAATGGACACTTACATGCGACACAGTAGAAGTGCTGCTCGGCTTCATGGTCGCGCATGTCGTTCTCCTCATCAAAAGCGTCATCACAGTGATCACACTCATAGACGGAGCCTTCGGACTCGGAGGACTCAGCCCAATGGCCCAAATCATTCATGTGCTGTTCAACCGCCATCTGGCTGCCAAAGTACTTACCGCACGTGTCGCACTCAAAATCGGGGGGCTCGTGGCCAGTGGCATTCATATGCTGCTGGCGTGAGTGCCAACCGGCTGGAAACTGCCTCCAGCATGTTCCACAGGTAGACATGGCGAGATGGATGGGAAAGATGCTTTTTCTGGTCGACCGTCAGCGAGAAGGAGAACCGCCGCAATCTAAATATTGAACGGCCAGCGGAGATTAGGCAGCGATGCAGACGTTCTTCTGACGTTTACTGGTCCCCGCCAGCCAAGTTTGTGATTTATTGGCCGAAGCTGAACTGAAGTGCACTGCAGGTCTTGCATTTAGGCAGTCTTGTTGGTTGAGAGCATGCATGTGTTGGCTTCTCGTATCTACCATTGACGCAAAGAAGTGCCGTAAGACGAAGAAGAAGGAAAAGGTCTACCTACAGCACCAGATAGCATTTCTAAGCTTAAATTCGAGCTCCATACAAGAATAGCAATTTAAGAGGACTATTTTGAAGTGATTTATTTACTTGCCTAATGTTGGAACGACTGTCGATTGCACTCCAGTAATAAGCCTACTCCAAGACTTGCGCCAAAGCTGTTGGTTTGGGAGGCCCACCAAGCGGGGTACGGGGGCTTGTGAAGAATAGAATAGCTGAGAAGATGCACCGCACTTCCACTCCTGTTCGGCCCTCCATGGAGGCACATGATGGCGCTCTGGAAGTTCTTTGGTGGCCAGTGAGCGTGAGTTTCGGAGTTGTCCACAATATAATGTTTCAATACGTGTCCCAATGAGTATTGTATCAGGAGACGATGCAGGAAGTCAAGAACCGTACATGCATCACCCGCATTCATCCAAAGCGTCAACAAAGAAGAGTAAATCTCCCAGTTCTGTGGACTCATGACCAAGCTCTTCAAGAAAAGCTGTCATAACATGAGGCCAATTAATGACTGCAGAATGCCGTCAACGCTCGCCTGTCGATGACGTATCAGTCTTAGTCAGCATAAAACTCAGGACATACCCTTCGCGTGACTCGAGTCCTTTTCTTCATCACATTAATCTTTGCTCTCAAAGCCCTCACAACAATGAAGCGGGCACTTACCACATCAAGCCAAAGGGCAACTGCTCTCCGAAAACCCTTTCACGCAACCGCGTTACTAGCTTCAACGGGCACGACCAACGCCCAGCCCCGCAATGAAAGCCAGTCGACGACGGAGGATTCAAGCAAAGAATCATCAACAGTCAAGATCACTCGTCAGAAAAAGACACTTGCAGAGCTGGATCAAGAACTCAGAGAAAAGCTAGAGTCTATGTCAGGTGAAGGAGGCGGAGCAGGAGTTGAATACGAGAATGGGAGGGCGGAGGGGCTCAAAAGGGGCGTTAAGTCGAATATGTTTCGATTGATATAGGGCTGACACGAGACGGGTATGACGAAAGGGAGGTATAAAACGAGGAATAAGATCGGGATTGGGGGAAATTGGTAATGCAAGTTTGTGCAAATCAGCGGTTCTCATTTTTAACGTGGTCAACCTACTGTTCTGTGTTTCACGTCGTATCTGTACAATACATTCATCAACCTACCAATTAAGCCTATTTTTAGAGACAACAATAACCTTCTGCCTATTCATCGCGCGAATGAATCATAGGGCTGACTTTAGGAGCCAAGTTGATGATGCAACGTTTCCTCTCTTAGCGTAGGAAATCTATTATAAGGCTATGTACGCATGCAACGACAGTCAGACGGACAAGCCGGGTATAACGGCTCTCATATAGTCTTGGCCAGTTTCTTTAGAGATGATTGGCCAGTTTCAATACGAATTTAACGGTTGAATCCTTCGGCGAGATCAAAGAGCTCTAGACTCGTTTTGCGCCGCTTTGATTGGTTGCATTGCACTGTCCCCTGTCGGTTCATTTCCCATTAGCCAATCACAACCTCTGTCGGCTAAGTTCAAGTCAGGGGCTGTTCTCGTGTCTATGCTTACTTAAATCGGCAATATTCGCTGTTTGCGCTGCTTCATCGTGTTTCACTAGTCTATCGTTAGAATTCCGTCTCTCGTTAATATTCCGTATCTCACAATGGCCCGTCTATCTACCGCGTTGATGCTTCTTGGCCTCGCAGGCAGTTTCGTGTCTGCTCAGCAGTATGACCAGGAGAAACAGCACAAGGAAGCGACTTGCGTCGTAAGTTGTACAGCCCGTCTAATCGTCAATGCTTAGCTAATGGGGTTGTAGAACGGCTGCTTCTTTGAGTTTTTTACAAACAAGTGCAACTCGGACAACCCAGCCTGCGTCTGCACCCTAAACGACATGCGGAAGAACTACTTCTGCTGCGTTGCCAAGAAATGCAGTACCGATCTCATGCTCGGTAAGTTTTCCTCCAACGCTCTTATAGAACAATAACTGATAATCCACCCAGAAGCTATTGAGCGGTCTTCGAATGACTGTGACGCCCACAAGATCCCCTTCAAGTTTGATCCTGAGGCTGCATGCGGTATTAAGCTGTCTACTTCTTCGGAAATCGTGTCTACTACGGCTGAAGCTACGACTGCTTCGCGTGTGAAGACTTCTGAGACTGCTACTACTACTGATGCGGATGCTACCACTGGAGCTACCACTGGAGCTACCACTAGGGCTACTACCTCAGGTGCTGAGAAATCTGCTGCCGGAGAGACTACCTCGGCTTCGGCGCCTGCGGTCACGGAGAATGGTGCTTCGAGAAGCAAGGTTATGTTGGGTGCGGTTGTTTTGCCTATTGCCTTTGGTGTTATGGCTTAGTGATGGTGTATACTATCTTGGCTAGATTTAAATAATCTCTAATTATGAAAGCTGTCATCTATATTATTATGATTTTGTCTCGATCTATCGAGGTTTCCTCAGTCTACCATGTACATGGGTAGCCTTGGAGAAAATCTTTTGTGAGGTAAAAGACAATTTTAGTCTAATTGGAGTGAGTATCGGCTTTCACGACTCGGCGACAGAGAATAAAGATAAATAAGTTACAAGTTGATTTACTGTGAAACTTCAAAGCGTTTCCCCAGCTGCTATTGGCGAGATACCACTTGCGGGACATAATACTATTAGATAGGTCGAAAGCCAGATAGCAGGGAGAACAATTAAGAATTGCACAAGTAATTGAACCACTGAATACTGCAAGGACGAGTCCTCAGCAGTTCAGTACAGCCGTGACGTTAGATCTAGAATGCTGTCCCGACGTAACGAATGATCTTGAGTCGCATCCTTTTGTGAGTAAATGGTTAAATATATAAACAGAAATGTTATACAGAATCTCAATTTTTAATAGCTATCCCATGCAACAACCTCGAAAGACAAAGATCTTTCGAAGTGCAATTGAGGCCCTCAAGCTGCAGATCGAGCCGTAAGTTGAACCTGGGGAAGTGCAAGACCACTGGGTCCAATACGAAGACCATAACCATTAGACTCCATATTTTTGATGTAAAACGTAGAACAAAGGCCCCTTTCTTCGTGACAGGATATCTCGAACAGCACTTCCGAAGTGCAGTACCTACCCTGGACCGAGCAGTCAAGTTGTCCATTGGACCCAAGCTGACATTGATTGAATGCAAATGAATTACCAGGAGGGAGGTTTGGGGGACAGGGCGAGATATCTTCATACTGGCTGTAAGGGTTGAAGTAAGCGCACAGAATCCTAGAGTCGGTGGTAACCCGCCCTTGGTTGTTGAGAAGGAAGTTTCCAGTGACGTAATCGGAGTTCTCATTTTTAAAGTAAACATAGTATCCGAGGCCTTCTGTGACTTTGAGAGGGCCACTGGCTTCGGTTCCTTCGTTGGGGAAGATGCTGATTGAGGTTGGGCCTGGAGGACGGGCGGTGGTAGTGAACTCAGTAGTTGATTCCGCAGTGGAATCGGCGGAAGTGGTGACGGACATGAGCGTCGTGAGCTAACAGTAGTAATCATCGAAGCAAAGGATGTTAAACCAAGTAGTGAATTTGATGATTGTCCCGGAGGTTGATTCGACGATCAAGGTTGAAGGATCAATAGACGTAGTGGTCTCAGAGGTAAAGGCTGCGCCAAGCTGGCCGTGGTAGTCGCCAAAGCAAATGTCAACTCAGTGACAGATCCAGATGTTGCCACGTTATAAATGTTGACGACTTGATAGGAGTCAGGGGGATTGATACGGCAGTTGATGCGACGAATACTGAAGAATCAACAGTAGCTGAAGGGCTCAAGGGCATGCAGTTGCAGAATCCAAGACAATCAGCACAAAGGCCAAGAACAAATCACCGGGGGCATCACAATGCTAACGAATGACTTGGAACAAGTGAAGATGGCCGGTTACCCTATCAGATACAACATCCCTTGCCTGGGTTTCCACTCCTCAAAGATGATTCTTACATTTTATGAAGCTGAAGTCTGGATTCAGCGTCCTGTCTTATGGCCAAACTCCTTGCCAATGTCTCAACATCCTGCCGGGGGAAACAGCTGGTTTGACCCGGGAGTGCAGGGTCTTCAAGTTCCATTTGAACTCATTACACAGAATTACTCTGAAATAGATCGATTACAGCCTGGAGAGAGACGCTCAAAGTAGTGCGATCGTAGACAGACGACGTGGTTCAGGGGTAATCATTGGAAAACTCCAAGTTTGCTTGATCGAGATTGAGTCACTACATGCATTTGGATCGAGAGGTTCTATTAGATTTCAACTGTTCCAAGGCCGAATTAAAGAAGTCGCTGGCAGTTAACTCATTACCCGACATCCAGTTAATGGGAACAGCCCAGTTGCTATCAGATACGGCCAAATGATGCTCGACATTTGGTGGCTGTTGATTCAAGCGGTATATTTACAATGAGGAACTTGCATACATGCAACTATGGACTTTAATGTGAATGGACCGCGGATTGAAGATCTAAACGCATTCCAAATATAGTACTTATGTCGGAGTTTGATCAAGGTTTGAAGCATGATTCAATTGGGAAGATGGCAAAACTACTGTTCTAGATCTAGTCTTAAGTTTTTAGATAGGCTCAGGTCGATAACCTGCTCCAACATCATTGATACCGATTATTTCGTGAGAAATTCTCGCGAGCTTTGGCACCTCTTGACAAACTCTTCGCAATCAAATCTACACTCGGATAGTCCTTGCCCGGGATGGCGTCAGCAGCAAGATTAAGACAGGATACCAAGTCCGCATAGCACTTACATCGCTCCAAATTGTCTGCTATTTAGCTTCTTCCAGCCTGTAAACAAACGCCTTATAGCAGAACTTATGAAGTTCTGCACCAAATAGGGGCTTGTCTCAACTACCCTACACCCAGCTACCCTACACCGAAAGACATCTGGCATCGATCGTCGAATGACCTATCTTTCATCCTTTTAATCCAAATGCCTGTTCCTTTAGTTACTTTATACTGCTTCCTAATCATGCAATCATCGGTTTAGCTACCTATATAGCCGCTCTTCGCCCTTTTGGAGAAGTACGATGCAGGTACTTGGGGGTGAAGTATTCATCAAAGGGAAAGAAAGAGAGAGGAGATAAAACCTGTAATTCTTTGATAGCTGAGAAGAAAGGAAAAGTCTAAAAGAGAGCTGGATTGTCGTTCTACTGTTCTGACGCTCCTGGGATCGCCAAGGGCAATCCCGAGACCTCTGAAACTGGTTTTGGAACAGTTACAACGTCGTGAACCACGGTCCACGACGGGATCCAAAGCACAGAAGCCATGGCAACGATCATGAAAGGAGCATATATTTCCGTGAGATTTACCATGCCACGAGTGCACTTAGTGAATGCATTGCTTAAGTGTTCGTCCGCCTCACGATTTTGCTGGTAGCTACGCTCGCTCTAAGTGCGAACAGTACATCTAGTCCATTGACCCAACGGCAGTTGTTATTATCGATGCTATTTTTTATCTTCCCTGAATATGCAGCACCTACTGGTTCTGTATTCGGGCTGTAGCTTCGTGGCAGTACCAGGAAGCATGAATGAGACTATCGTGTTCTGGCCGTTGACGCTGAGGTCTTCTGAACCGTAAGAAGCCATGGTAAGATTTCCTGGTGTTCAACGGATTTAGGTATTTCCTAGCACGACTTCAAAAGGACGCATCGCAGAACGAACCTGCATAAACTGTATTCGAAGTTTGTAGAGCAGGGCTGACTTGGGATATAAGGACGAACTTGTCATTTGCAAACAGCTTCTTTATGTGAGGTTGGAGCCATTTGCCAGTTTTCGTTATACATGAAGGATAATCCAGCTAGAAAAGGTAATATTTGAATCGGCCATGTCGAGTGTTGATAGCAATCGGGGTTGTATGGTGATAGTAGCGATTAAGATTCATGATCAAGTGTTGTCTACAGAGAATAGAACTAGTAACAAGCAAGAATCAACATGACATTGAGTTTCCCAATATCATGGAGCTCAAGAACATATTTCTTAACCCCAAGGAAAGCCTGATTATCGAGGAGTTGCAGAATATGCCGTTCAACTTCGATATCAGAACTCACTTACCCTAGACTCTACCTTGCTTCCTATCCTCCTACGAAGTTAACTAAGATCCTCAATACACTTCTCATGAGACTTCCAGTGACGCCATTCTCGGGCTATCTAACAAATATAATACTTCAGTAATCAGTACCGCGCTCATGCTGGCGCGACAATCTTCTGTCGAAGTTGACTACCCTGTAGCCAGGTTTGATGCTGTCGAAATCAGCAATAGGAAAGATGAGTTTTTAAACTCCAACAACCTATTGCATAGGCTTGTTCAGAGATCAAAGGCAAAAGGCGTAAGGCGAGAGCAAGCCTAGTTACTCGGAGGGAAGAGTTCTGACCTCGACCGAGGTCATGAGGCGAATAAGGAGATCTCAATGAGAGAGATCATGACTCTCTGAAATAGAAATACATAGCATATACGGGAAAAGAAGTAAATTGCATCTAGAACTGCCAAACTAATTGTAACGAAAGATATACACAAGTAATCTTGTGTCTTTGTCAAGTCTCTACTAGCAGACCCCTTCGCGGAGTAGATCTTCAACGCGAACGCTTCCTACTCAACGAACTTGCGATGCTTCTCACTCTTAACAACAATCCTATGAGGAAAAGGCTTCACACGAGCAATGACACCCGGAAGCTGCTCATACTTGACCTCAATATCCTTCCCATCATGGTCAAGCGCCTTCTCAATATTGAATACCGCCAAGGTCTGCGCAATACTCAAAAACATCGTCTGTTCAGCAATCCATCTCCCAGGACACGCCCTTCTTCCAAACCCAAAGACAATATCAGGTGCAGGTTCATTGTACGGCTCAAAGAAGCGCTCGGGTTTGAAGTCCATAGGATTGTGGTAAACCTCAGGATCGTGGTTCAGCGATGCCACTGCTGGGAAGAGCAGTGCGTTCTTGGGGATGTAGTAGCCGCGGTATGTATCATCTTCTGTAGTCATGTGCGGAAACCCCATTGGTGCGAGTGTATGCCAGCGGAGTGCTTCTTGAGCTATGGCGTTGATGTAAGGAAGATTCGCCTTGTCGGAGAAGGACGGGAGGCGCGAGTCTCCCACTACACGGCTGAGCTCTTCTTGTGCGCGTTTTTGGACATCAGGATATACAACCATAGCTGCGAAAAAAGAATACAGAACGGCGCCAGTTGTGTCGGTACCTGCATTCATCATCGACGCGGCGGTCCATTGGATAACACCTTCTTCCTCTGGGTCGATCTTGCGATGGACGTCTTTGATCAGACCAGCGACGTATGAAACATCATCATTACCGCGGGCCATCTGTTCTTTGACATAGTTATAAGGATCTCGGACGTTTTGCAACAGATGCTGTCTAAAGGTCTTAGCAGTTTTCTTGAAACCTGTCCCGGGAAACCACTCCGGGAGGTGTCGAAGCCAAGGGAAGAAGTCGACCATCCAGGCGCCTGGAGCAGTGGCCTGAGAGAATTCCTCCATGACCAGATTGGACATAGTGACGATATGATCGTTCTTCTTGGGGTCTGTTTCATAGTTGTAAAGAATTCGTAGCATGATAGAACCGGCTACCCTATAGTGGTGTCAGCTCGTGACGCATCAAGATGAAGAAAATGACTTACTGGTTTAGATGATCTGGTAGGTTGCTGCTATTGGAATCGTCGTGAAGACGCTTCAATAGTCGCAGGATCTCCATTTCTTGGATCGGTTCGAACCGGACAATTGACTTGTTGCTGACTTGTGTCGCTGTAAGCTTGCGATGCATGCGAAATGTCCGATCGTAAGGCATCATCCCCATGGCATCGTTATATCCGACACTTTATAATTCGAGTTAGCAGCCGCATTCATGGTCGGGGGGATTACATACACGTCGCCGGCAAAGGTCAATTTGGGTCTTGAAGCACTCTTCAAAGCGCGTGTCTCCAAAAGATCCATAACGACTTGTTTGTCATGCAACATAACAAAAAAGCTGTCCAAGGACCGAAACTGAAGTAATTGGGCCATATTTATCCCTGTGCTTCTGCCAATGCGGCCATTCTAGAGTACCTGGAGGCGGAAGGTCGCGAATGTTGCCGAGAAGTGGTAGACCTATTGGCCCAGGTGGCAATGGACCTTTTAGGCGTTGCAAAATATGCTTAAAAATAAGATAAGAGACTAACGCCCCAGCCACAGGGACAACAATTGACGAAAAGTCCATTTTCAGGAAAAGTCACAAGGCCGTCTTACTGCTGACATTTGAGGGGTAAGCGATACGTCTGCACAGAGTATTTATTCTTATGTTATTATCACGTGACATAAGCCAATAATAATGAGGATCAGCATCCCAGTCGTTCATTTCAGCCGAATTGGGTGCGTCTATTAAAGTTCGGCTATTTACGGTGAAACGTGACAAAAACGGCGGTGTGTATTTACTAAACCAACTTCAGATCAACCCCTCGCTTGGGAGATTATAGGGCTGATAGCGGGGCGATAAGCTTCCACCGTTGTATTACTACTCGGGAGCGTTAGCGGGTCCGCGAGTGTTTATTTCAACGGTATGAGAACAACTGTTTTCGCGTTTACGACGTGCAATTGAGATCTTTTGGACTCTGTTTTGGCATTTAGGCACTTTGTAAAACTTGCGTATCGGCCGATACTTGCGATGAATGACTTGGCTTGGATTATGGGGGACCCACACTTTCGGGAATTCCCTGCTCCGGGCTTCAAAGGGATGGTAGAGATACAAGCTCAAGATTGTTGATAAATGACAATTCAATATGTTCATTCCTCATAAGTTCTAATATAGTTGAGCTTTATCTATTGATTCTTTGTTTTGAACATTCCACACCAAGGACGAAGTTGCTTACCCTGCACCCACTTGGTTCTGGTCACAATGTCGAACTTGACATCTTTTTCCAAATTTGAATTTCATTCATTCTATGCTATCCAGAAATAATCAAACAAAAGAAACCCATATGTCTAAAACTTTCCAGTGGCGAAGTTGTGATGGTTGATAAGTCTCCATCACGTGCTTGTTGCTTCGTCGATGACAATGCCAATCCAAGCACGGAGACTTGGAAACTACTGCTGTTCTGGACCCCGAGTTCAACAGTATGCTCGATTTCGGGGGTGCGAGTTTGCGAGTGGTACATGTTCAACATTGAGTGGCATACTACTCCTGATATGACGACTTGGATTCAGCTGTGGGTCGATCCACAGACCGGTGAAGATCACAGACTTAGTCTGACTAGGACTGTCAGAAACTTCGACCTTTATAGACGTCTGCAAAGCGACGAAACTGTCACTCAATTTCATAGCCATGTCTTGTGGGAAATTCACAAGCTCTAGCCAGGATTAAAATGTGATAGATCATAGAATTACCACTGAAGGCTAAAAATGAGTTCAAAAGAAATATCCTAGAACTAAGTACTTGCGAAGGGAGAATGTAGTCACTGGTTGGTTTAATATAGCTAGATCCACTCTAGTTTGGGGCTGGAGTTCGTGTGCGTCATTGAGAAATTGGCTAGACCTTCCTTTGCGCGAATACCAGGCCACTCTCGTTATCTCTTCGGACGCCGTAAGGCTTGTTCACCCAGAGAATAATAAAAGCTACCTAAACGCACATATACCTTTAGGTATTCCTTGGCAGATGTTAGCCTTGCGCCGCCTGAACAGTAAACATTAGCAGCCACCGTTGGACCAGCTTTCATTGTGCCACTGCCATTTAGGTTGCCGCACCGCGACAGTGTGATCATACACGAGGCCCCACTTCTGAGAGCTAAGACTACAAAGAAGACGAGGCAGAGTAAACAATCTTCTCTCCGTCTGCACTCTAAAGAATTTCTGTACCAGAAACACCGAAAATCAGAAACAAAAAGGACACGCGAGTTCTACGGCCAACACCAACGATATCCCACCATGGCATCAGAGAACAGCCCAGAGAACAACACTGCCGTCCCCGGCTTGGAGGCCGCACCCGATGCCTCCCAGAATGCTCGCGAGGAGAAGATCGCCCAGGACAACTACAACCGTGGAAAGCTGGACGGCATCGCTGAGACTAAGGCTGATGCCGATGCCCGCATCGCTAAAATCAAGGCTAATTGTGAGAAGCGCATTGCCGAATTTGACGCCTCGGCTAACGAGGCTACCATTTCTTACCTCGTCACTTCCCGTATGTTGTGTCCTGTACCCAATCCTACTATCTGTGCCAGGCTAATTGTTCTTTTAGGAAACGTCGCTGCAAATTTGCTCAAGGAGGCGCAACGTGTCAGTTACCTCAGAGAGCAGGACTATGATACTGACTCCGAAGAGACCTTGAACTGGATCGAGGACCAGCTTTCAATCTTCAGAGACGAATGCATCATCAATATCGACAGAGTAAAGCGCGAGGCGAAGGGCAGGGCGAAGCGTGATGTTGTTGGTGAGCTTCAAAACGAGGTCCGAACACTTACCACGCGACTTTCCAAGGTCGAAGGTACCGTCAAGCAGGCCCACACCGAAGACAGCAACCTCGAGAAAGCTGTCAGCAAGGACAAGAAGCCGGATAAGATGTACAGCGAGCTGAAGGCGCAGGTCGAGGCACTGGACACCAAATTGGCCCAAGGCCTGACCGAGATGAAGGCGAATCTAGACAAGCACCGGTCGGATCTTGAAACCGCTGATGTCGCTACCGGGAGCAACTCGGCTGACCTCCCTCAACAATCCTCTCAGACAATGAAGGCTGGAATCCATTCTGAAGCTCGAATCAACGCCGAAGCTGAGGTGCGTTGCGGCAGTGCTGACAAACAAGACACCGTATCCGTCCAGTCGAACAAACGCGGTCACGACGGCGAGATGGGAACTGAAGACAGCGGCAAGCGCCAACGTACCGGATGAAAGGCAGTTTTCAAGTGTAGTGCTCCCGGTATGCCATCAGTACATCCAACGAGAAAGCCAGTTCGTTGTATGGTTCTTCTGGAGTAGCAGGGTTAATATTGGGTGATTGGAATGAAGGAATAGGTGCCTTAAAACGTAGCTAGCTATATCTATAAGAGAGTCACGATTCAGGTATAAGAAGTCTACGCCTTTTGACTGGCTTTCGTAGAAAGATTCGCTGCTGGGCAGGTTGATTATTTTGGGTGAGACTGTTCACGGATAATGACCCACTTTTGAGAGCCAGGATTCACAAAGGAGAAGAAGCAGAATAGCTAGCTAGCTTCTATTCTAGAGAATTTCTAAGAAAGAATTAAAAAAAATCAACAAAGGGAGACGCGCTAGCTCTAACACCTCATTCATAACTCAGGTAAATTTAGCCGAACACTTAGCACGGGTCCTTTCTCCCCACTCTCTTTCTCTTTGACTTTCTCTGTCTTTCACATCAGCCCAGATCTTAGCACCTTCACATCGCAACTCAGGGCTCATCCAGCCAACAACATTTGCCCTTGCGATTCTCGAGCTATATAATAAGCAAGTAGCCCTTTCATTTCTCAACCCCTTCCCTCTTTCCTCTACTCCATCACTTAAGAAAGCGCCCTTTGTAGTCACCCTACCAACCGATCATCACATACACCAACAACAACTACAACGACAACTCGATATCGCCATAGCGTCAGAGAACGGAGATCTCGAGGCCCAGGTTGGCCTCGCGGACAACCTTATTGTCGCTGGCTCAAACATGCACCCGATCCTTCTCAGGATGTTCCCGAGCAGATGAAGAAGATCGCCCAGGACAACTATGACCGCGGAAAGCTTGACGGCATCGCTGAGGCCGATGCCCGCATCGCTAAAATCAAGGCCGATTATGAGGAGCGTATTGCTGAATCCGACGCTGTGGCTCACGATGCACAGACTTCCCTCGCTAACCACCTCGTCAAAGCTCATACGTGGTCGCCCAACATTGTTACTTCGGTGCCAGGCTAATTCTAAGCTCAGGAGACCAAGCTGAAGAGGTTGTCCTAACTGCAAGGTTTATCGAGCATGATCTAGAAATAAACGAAGACGCCTTCAGGGGAACCGGCGAGCTCGAAAGTACCATAGAAGACCTCAGCGACACTTTTGTAGTGTTCAGAGATTCATGCCTCAAGAGTCTTGGCATACTAGAACACAGCAAGATTAAGAAGAGTGATGTTGTCGGCCAGCTTCAAAATAAGGTCCGAGCACTCACCAGCCAGCTTTCCAATATTGAGGGCAAGGCCAAAAAGGGAGCGGCAGAGACCAACACGAACCATGGCAAGATGTTCAATGAGCTCAAGGCGCAGGTTGAGGCACTTGATGCCAAATTAGCCCAAGGCCTGATCAGCATGAAGGACGCGCCTGAAGGTGAATCCGAAGCTCAAATCAACGCTGAGGCTGATGCCCGCGTCGCCGCAGCAGAGGCTTCTCACCGTGCCCTAGCCATCAATACCCGTAAGCTATACCTAGTCATTTTTTTCATGTACCAAGCTCATCATAAGTTTAGGGAACGCCCTCGCACTCTCAGCCAAGGCTGTGGGCAGTCTTTCCACCATGTCCTCATCCGGCGAATACAAAACGAGGAACACCGGGACATGTTTGCAGGTGGCATCTGATCTGGAAATCATCAAGAATGACCTTCTCCATCTCAAAGAGGAATGCGACAACGCTCTTCTCGGCTTGGGGACCAAGCCGCAGAACATTCCTACCAAGGATCTTCAGGTAATGAAGGATGAGATCAAGTCTGAGGTCATTGAGATTGTTTCCAGTCTCATTGCTGATGGTAGCAACAACCAAGACACTGCAATTGCTAAGCAGAACAAGCGCCGCCACGATGGCGAGGGTCAGGGTAAAGTCGCCGACAAGCGCCGACGTACCGGATAACAAACAGTGCTCTCGGAATGTTATCGGCACATCTAATGAGAAAGTCAGTTTATGGTATAGTTCTTTTGGGGTAGTAGGGTTGATACTTAGTGCTTGGAATAAAGGAACGAGAATCTTTGGGCGACATAGTTACCTCCACGCAACCCAAGACATACAATGATTCATTCGTTCATGTGACTGCGTACAGATATGAACGTGATCCCACAATGAATGCTTTGCCCGTCCATTGTCTATGATGTAATTTGTCCGAGCCGGAGTTTAGGCACAAGACTACCAGTGAAAGTCTGTCCTGTGGCTGAGAGCTTATAATCATCACACGGAACTTGGAAATCTGTCCTGATTAGCGGCACTTTATTAATCTGTCGAGTCAATTGGAGCCCAGACACCTTTTCATAATGTATTCAATTTGGCCTTTGCTTAAAATAGTAACATCCCTATTAACCGAATGAACTCGCACACAACATCGCCGATATACCGGCCAAGTTCACCAATATCTCCTGCGAACGCAGTCCATTTAACGTCCGCATATCGTTAATAGCAACGATATTACATCAATACAATCTCTTCCTCCAATTCCTCGATTTTCTTCTCCAAGTTCTTGTTCTCCTGCTCCAGCTCAGCCACTCTATTCTCCAACCGCCTCTCACTCGCTATCACCGCGTCTCTCTGGTTCTTCCAATCAGTCGCGTCGTTGTCGCTTATCCGCTGGATTTCCTCCTGCGCTTCGAGTCTCTTCTCTGTCTCCCTCAGTGCCCTCAGCGTGCTCTTCACGTTTAGCTCACACTTATGAACATCATGGACTTGTTGCGCAATTGTTGTTGCTAGTTCATCGATCGTGTTGGCTTGTGCAGTTATCTTCGCCTTGAGGGCTTTGTTCTCATCCATCTGATCCTTGGAGGCTCTGTTCCCAGCCAGTTGAGCCTTAAGGGCTTTGTTCTCAGCTTTGAGGGCCTTGATCTCAGCCTCTTGGGTATCCTTCTCTGATCGTAGGTCTTGGATTTTCTGATCCTTTCTCATGTCTCGGGCTTGCCAAGACTCGTCGTCTTTGGTTCTCATCTCGAGTCGTTGGAGCTTTGCCCAATTCGGACAATCCTCGTTGCGGTGTGTTGTGTAGTCTTCAACGTCTATGACAGCGGGCTGAGTGAAGCCTGAACTTTTGCTGCTCGATCCAGATTGTGTCTTGCAGGGTTGAGGAGTGGCGGCATAAATTTCATCTTCGGCTGTCTCGGGGGATACTCTCCTACGCTTTGGAGGCTGTTCCAACTCGCTACCGGCGACGGCAGCATATGGTTCCAGTTCGTGGTCGGTGAGATTTGGGATACCAATGTTCCATGAAACTTTGATGGTTCTTTGGAGTGCCGCAGCTGCTGGGAACTTCCCTCTGGCTCTTTCTAAGAAGGCAGCATCTTCCTTGACCGGGAGGAAATCGGGATTAATCAGTACAGCGATGATTAGGCCCCAAGTGATATCCTTTGGCGGTTTGGGCCTGCCAAGGCTGTGATTTGAAAGTCTCGTTGTGCTTGGTGATGTGCGCAATTGCTTGATGATCTCAATCCACGATTTCTTCTCATGAGGTACTTTGCGCTGGCCCCATGTCGACCAAGCTTCTATGTATGCATTGTACCAGTTGACGTCGATGGGGTTATTGGACTTTACAGCCCTTTCAGCTTCTTCATACGTTGGGAAGCCAGGCGGTGGCAGAACTGGCAAGGCAGTCCGAATAGGTACTACACGTAACTCATCTCCGTAGCTTTTATTATGAGACGCACTAATCTCGTTCGAACACAGTGTGCACATTGTGCCTTCGTCTTTTTATCGTGTGACTGTCGCGTTACAAGGTCGCGACGCGTGATGCACACGCGCCAGGGCCGGGGATGCAGAGATACGATGCGATCTACTCAGGCGGGCGGCTCAAGAGTGAGAAAAGAAATGGATCGAGAAGAAGGCGGTGGTGGTGTGGGGTAGTGAGATGACTTGCGGATTAAGTGTCTTGGTTAGTTGACGATAGAACGTGAATGCTCAGATCAAAACATAAAAACACGTAGGCTGAGACTCTAATTGCTTTTTCCTGCTGACTCACAATAGTACTAAAGCCCGCCATAATAAATCGGGAAGCAAGGGGGAAAAGCAAACATGCATCGTGATTTGAGGAATCTCTTGCTATACAGAAAATCAAGTATCGAGCAGGTTCGTACTGGGTATGGACGTTGACTGTTTAACTTATATTCATAGCTATCTACTGCGACCAAGACCTGAACATTGATGAGGAACACATCCAAATTGGGCCGTTGGCCCCACTTGTCCAAGTCGATCTTAGTGTCGTTGATGGAAATACGAGATTGCCTACCCTAAACAGGGTTAAGTTATGGCCTTTACCTGAAGTTTGACCAGGAATGTTTGCCGTAATTATTGTTTATTATTATATAGCTTTTGATGTCAACTAGCTCCAACAAACGCCGGTATGTGAGATTAACCTCTTGATGATGCCTGCTTTATCGTATTTCGATAGAAGAAGCAGAATCCGTGAGAAGATGAGGCAAGCCAGAATAAATTAATCAAGCTATCCGAGAATAGTTATAATTTGTAGTTAACATTCTTGGTCAAATTTAGTCTCCACGGCGAAATAGCTTCAATTGGCACCTTCAAAACGATTCAGATAACTATTTACTTCCATAGTTACTCGATTTCAGCTCGTGACCATAATCAGTACAGATTGCTAGGGTGCTGATAAGATAAGCACCTCTTTATATGCATTTCTGGCGTTAGATGCATATTGAAGGCCCTGTTGATGTATTATCGGCCTACTTAGTAAGTATCCCATTTGCTTGCCGACGCAGCTGCAGCATTGTTTAAGACTATAGAACATGAAGGAAATAAATATCGAGAAAAACAAATTTGCCTTGGAGTTGAATCTTAGCCCGATATTGTGCACAGAAATTAAATTGGTTTATGTAATGCTTGAGTCCGTCTTGACATGCTTATTACTTATGTCGACATGTTTCTGTTTTTAGATCCAGGGACAAGGGTTGTTATTGGGACAAGTCACAGCTCAAATCAAGCCGATCAAGACCGCTCGCAGCTTAGCAATCTCATCAACAAATTTGCTTGTTTTATTCTAGACTTCTTCTCGAATTTAGTTCTGGATCTTCGCCGGGGTCTGTAACAAAGAATCGGAATTCTGTGTTCCCAGGATGTCGGATGAAGCGGGTCTAGACTTGGCACGAATTGATCGATCGACTGTAGCAATTGCAACAGATAAGTGGCAAGTTATCATGGGATGATTGGACATGTTTGACACCGGATCAAGAAGAGTAAAGCTCAGATAGCGACAGCGCTGGGTGAAGCCAAATCAGGCCACGTCGTAGGGCTACTCAATGCAACATGATAACCCCGATAAGACATCTATCGTCGATCTTTACATTCTAGAACCCTCTTATCATACGCTGAAGTCCGAGGATCATCATCATCGGATGCAGCTGTTGGTGGCCGTTGAATGCAGACTCCACTGGTCAATTGGGTAAAAGACGTTGTTTATTCAACGGGGCTTACTACCAATTAGGGATCAGGTGGTGTAGTGGCGTCCGGGGTAAATAAGCATCCCCCTGAATGGAGACTCGTCTGTGATTCGCTCAGGAGCCATTATCGCAAACAGGAATGCGCTTTACGAGCGATGTGCAGTTGCTGACATGTAATAACCGTAGTTGAATGTAAGATGGGTTTTCGCATCGGCAGACCTGCCTATTCAGTACGTCGAGTCCAAAACATGTCTCATGCGATTGATTGATAGCGCCAAGATGCAAAAGGCACGATTAAATCCGAAACCCGAATTGCCAAGCGACTTGGCCGATTGCGTGCTGGGCGAAACGGGGAATAACACCTCGGCGCCGAGAAATTGGCCTATCGTACCCGTCTTGGCTCGCATTGAACCAAGACTCGCGGCTCTGCAACAATAACTACCCATTGGAAAGCCCGCATTTTGTATCTGGAATTACGAAATATTAACAGGGCACCAATCACGATATCTCAACTGTATCTTGCGCCATTACATAAAAACGAACTCCCAAATCTGGGGAGACGTTTTCATTACTCTACTGATTGATGACTCCAGACTCGAGTGGAGAAACGCTCCGAGGCGCTAGACAAAGGGTCCTCTGCACTGGGAACCTGTGGCCGGGTTGGAGCAGGGGTTGTCTTGGCGGCCCAAAAGTCCGTGGAACAGACCTGCTTTTTTGATCAATCTACCGGTCGGAGGATTGAGCACCTCAAAAGTTCCGACGCCACGCGCGCGTATAGTTTCTTGGCAATGTATGATAAACGCGATGATTTACTAAAGCGAAGCTGAGTAAGGGCATTAGATACATTCACGTATACGTGTTGGCTGGTTGTTCCCCGCAACGCATGGAAAAGAACCTTGTTTGCAAGCTTATCTGGACATGCTTCCCAAAAGGGCAGCTCAGGGTGAATCTGTGAGGTAACGAGATCCATTTACGAGGAGAACTTGGGACGGGGAAACTTGATGTTAATACTGTGGAGACTGGGGGAAGAAATTGGGGTCGTAATTTGGAGGAGACAGACGGATGGTAGTCCTGACAGGTGCGAGGTTAGTTAGCGACGTGGTATTATTGCGTTGCATCCTGTCGTAACATTGAACAAAAAATTTTCACAGGGAGATTTGACAATTGCCACTATAGCTGCTGGCCGAAAATTGGTCATGTCTGTGTTTTTTTTTAGTGTCGATTGTCAGCATTGAAATCGCGTTTAGCTCTCTGGTTGAGGCGGGATTCCTTCGGGCGCTATTCCCGAAGCTGACCAACTTAACCTTTTTAGGAAGGTTACCGTTACATGAGCCTACTGTAGGATAGGTAGAGATAATGTCAAATGTTGCAATGACACTGGAAGCAGGTAATTTGTCTTGGTCGGGAATGTCAATTGATGGTTTGATGAGATGAACTGATTAAATAAAAACACTGCATTTTAGACCTGCGATTCAGTAATGGAATTGACTCAATATTAAATTGATGGGGATGTCGCTGATAAGGAAGCACGCGACACTGACTCGCCCTCGTAAAATTATCCGTGCCAAGACGCTGATGACATGCTCAAACCGTCGCCATCAGCCGATCCAACGTTTGATACCATCGCAACCCCAGAGGCAAATTGATCTTCTCCTTGGCAAATACCTCAATGCCAAGTTAGGCGAATTTATTGACACCTGCTTGGCGAGCATTGGCAGCTGAAGTAGCCACATTACCGCGTGGCTTGGCCCAAGATGTTCGGAGCCGGAGGGCGCCCAGCTCCGAAACATGCCAAACCTCGGCATCTCATCGCCACAGTTTCAGCAAGTAATTTGTGCTCGTCAATGCAACTGTGTCAATCTAACCTTCAAGATTGAGTAGATGCATCATACAAGGTTGAACCTGGCCCCCCAAGCTGAGACCACCAGACAAACCACTTCTCCGGGTCAGGTTAGAGATAACGCCAGGGATTCTGTACAGTATCCGTCGTGGTCCAGGAGCCTCAAAAAAGTTCCAGAATTTATTTGTTCGGCCGACTCTACGATATTGGCCACCTTCCCCGTTGGGAAACATGGCAAAAGGACCGAGTAGCTCGGGCCTGACCCCGCTTCTGGCTTAACCTCCTCCCTGGGGACTTTTGTTCCCACCAATCGTCTCGGCTCTGATTGGCTGCACCGAAAGATAAGGTGCGGGCTCCACTAAACAACTCTGTTCTGTAGTGCGACTCTGGGGTTCTGTATCAAGCTGGGATCGTCAACTGTCTTTTTGAGAAGGTCCCAATCGATGGGTCTGGCCTGCTTGCTGAGACCCATAGATCGTCTGTTATTTAACTATCCCCCTCCTCCCCCCTCAATTGCGCTTCTCCAGGGCATCCTCGACAACTCATCTTCATCAACTTGTTTGTCAAGCCAGTCACCATGACTTCTGCTGGTCACCTCGACACAGACGCCATTGCGCGCTCAGGTCTCGCCGATCCTGAGACCCACGGCATCCCCCAAGTAGCCGGCAAGGGCTCCATCGACGTGACGCGCGACGTTGTTGCGCACTCCGTGTCCGACAGTGACGATGAGCTCCCCACCGAGGAGGAGCTGCAGACGCTGCGTCGTGTCTCTGGAAAGATCAAGTGGGCCATGTACACTATTGCTTTCGTAGAGGCGTGCGAGCGATTCTCGTACTATGGATCTGCCGTGCTGTACACCAACTTCGTGGCGCAGAAGCTTCCTGAGGGGAGTAACACGGGTGCACCGCTTGATCCGTCGGGTCAGGCTGGTGCGCTTGGTATGGGACCCAAGGCTGCGCAGGGAATTTCTCTGTTCAACCAGTTCTTTGCTTATCTGATGCCTCTGTTTGGGTATGTCTCATCTCATCTCATCTCATCTCATCTCATCTCATAATGAGTCTCACTAACGTTGTCCAGTGCCTACATTGCAGATGCCAAGCTCGGCCGTTTCCTCACTCTCCACATCGCCATCGCCATCTCCACCATCGCTCACGTTATTCTGGTCGCCGCTTCTTCTCCCAACGTCATCGTCCGCAAGGATCCCGCCTTCGGAGCCTTCATCATCGGTCTCATCACTCTCTGCGTCGGAACTGGTTTCTTCAAGGCCAACGTCTCTCCACTGCTGGCTGATCAGAACGAAGACACCAAGATGCGCGTCGAGGTCCGCAACGGCGAGCGCGTCATTGTCGACCCTGCTGTGACCAACACCCGAGTCTTCTTGTACTTCTACCTTGCTATCAACGTCGGTTCCGTCTGCGGTCAGATTGCCATGGTCTACGTCGAGAAGTACCACTCGTTCTGGCTCGCCTTCTTCATCCCCACCATCTTCTTCCTCGTTGCCCCAATTGTTCTGGCTCTCAACAAGAAGAGCTACAAGCTCAAGCCTGCGACTGGATCCGTCCTGTCCAAGTTCTTGCGCATGTTCTTCTACGTCCGAAAGCGAAGCTCGTTCTTCAGCTTCAACTGGGAGCATGCCAAGCCCTCTCAGATTCCTGTTGACCAGCGCCCTGCTTGGATGACATACGATGATGCCTGGGTTGAGGAAGTCAAGCGTGGTCTCATGGCCTGCAAGGTCTTCCTGTATCTGCCTATCTTCCATCTGGCTTACAACCAGATGACTGGTAACCTTACTACCCAGGCCTCTACCATGGTTCTCAACGGTGTTCCCAACGATATCATTCAGAACTTGAACCCCATCTCGATTGTTATTATGGTTCCTATCATCGATCACCTCCTGTACCCTGCTCTCCGCAAGGTTGGCATCCCTTTCACTCCTATCAAGCGTATGACAGTTGGTTTCATCATCTCTGCTCTCTCTATGGTTGCTTCTGCTGTGATGCAGCACTACATTTATATGAAGAGCCCCTGCGGCGACCGTGCCAATGATGTTGATCCTGCTACCGGCGAGAAGTGCGCCCCCGCCGACATCAACGTCTGGGCCCAGTGCCTCCCCTACATCCTGATCGGCCTCGGCGAGATCTTCACCAACGTCACCTCTTACGAGTACGCCTACTCCAAGGCTCCCGACAACATGAAGTCCCTGGTCATGTCCGTCAACCTCTTCATGTCCGCCTTTGCCTCTGCTATCGGCCAGGCCTTCACTCCTCTCTCCGGCGACCCTCTCCTCGTCTGGAACTACACTGTGATTGCTGTCATCGCTTTTGTCGGTGGTGTCGCTTTCTGGTTCAACTTCAAGCACCTCGACTCTGAGGAAGACAAGTGGAACATGCTCAAGGCTTCTGAGTACAAGGGTACTTACCAGCCCAACGCTCTTGAGAACAAGATCGCGGAGGAGCACGAGGAGCCTTCCAACGCTCCTCGGGATATTGAGAAGATGTGACTACCTTCTACGTGTAAGAATTGTTATCGCTTTAGTTGAGATACCACCATAGTCGAATAGGTTCGCTCGGTTGAGCAACATTGAATACATATTTATGAATGTTTACATTTGATCTTCTGTGACGTCATGATAAAACACTACACCTTAATCTCTTTGTATACGTATATATATAGCTGAACTCTATGAATGTTGCAAGTTGACCGACAAGCATACTTAGGTCTGAGAAAACTTTGAACGACGCCTGATGCCTTGACCATATCGCCAGAACAGAAAAGCAACAGGCGAAAGCGCCAAACAGATGGAACCAAGGACTGATCCACCTATGCCCAACCCTTCATTGTCCAGCAAATCTGTGACATACAAAGGGAATGTCGCTGCTACTGCACAGCGTACAAAATTATTGATTGCAAGAGCGCTGTTAGCATGGATAAGATAGACCTCAATCAGGTACACCACGCCAGACATCAAAACTAAAATTGACCCACAGCCAATCAAAGCTCCAGCTGAGACCTGAGCTAACCAGGGTGTAGATGGACTGGATGTCCAAGCGAACCAAAATATACCTGAGCGAAATTGTAAGAGAGTGTGCCAACAAGAAGAGAGATTGACGTACCAGCAGATAAGATAATTGAGCCAACTATCATTGGCGGCAGACGTCGTTCTGGTAGATGAACCTGGGTTATCTGAAGGCGCCACGAGAGGTAGTAGATGCTGTGTAGAGCAATGACGATGCACGCTAGGACTACGCCGATAAGAATAGCGATGAATGGCAGGCTTGCGTTAATCCGGGCCCAGTTGCGGATTTTGTCGAAGGCAAGTGGATACATGGTGAAGGTGAGGTATATAGTTCCATAAGCAAAGCTCATGTAGACAGTGAAGAACACCAGCTATTATATCCTATCAGCAATGAGTCTGAATAAGGCTGGAAGAAACGTACTATTGGCTCACAGACCAACATCCTGATTGGCTTGGTTAGGTAGCTTTGAACAAAGACTGACGCACCCAACCGTCCCCGACAGGAATCTTCCAACGATTTGTTCTCTTGGAAGTTTCTTAGTGCTTTCCGACGTATCACCGCCTCGGAGGTTTCAGGTGTAAGCAAAAACCCGACAGTCCCGAAAAGAACACCTCCTATGAGGGGAAGCCACGCCGTCCATCGCCATCCCAGCTTCACTGTAGCCAGCGTCCCAAAAACTGGCCCAACCGTTGGTCCGCAAAAAGTAGCGACACTGAAAATAGCTGTAGAAAATCCACGCCCTGCAGGGCTGGTGAGGAAATCCGCGTACATGCCCCCAAGAATAGCCAACGTTGAAGATCCCGCTAGACCAGAGAAGAATCTAAAGGTCAAAAGCACGCCAAAGTCTTGTGAAAGCGCACAGGGCAGTTGACAGATACAAAAGAGGAAATATCCAATCCACAAAGGTTGTCTCTTTCCATACAGTTCTGATGCAGGACCCCAGGCCATTGGGCCAAAGGCGTATCCAAGTAGGTACAGAGTGACACCCAAGAGAGCCACGTTGGTTGACACGTTGAAATTTGCTTTGATTTCTGGGATTGCAGCAGAATAGACACTGCTGCCAAATGAAACGACAAAGTTGGCACAGGATGTGCTTACCACAACGGCCCATTTTTTGGAGAAGGACCAGTTGACTGGTCTGTCCTTTTCACTGAGGCTATTGGTGACTGAAGGTGAGGTTGTAGACTCACTATCATTCAAATTCCTTTGGCTTTCGTTGGATAGTTGCATGTTGGGAATATTTATCATAGGAGGGAAATTGGATAAAGAGAAATACAGAGTTTGGCCTATGGAGAAATGGTGGTCGGACTGGTCTTTGTATTTAGAAGTGTAACAAGCTTAGGTTAATTCAAGCCATGATTTTATATGTGGCAATTATTTTGGAACTTCAGTCTTCAGTTACATTGGATGCGGGTATGTGCTGTTACAGGATAAAACGACCATCTCCAAGTGATCTGCACAAGGATCCCAAAGCACGTGGAGATATGTGATGGACTGGGGTATTCAGAGTATGGGGAAGGGTTGGTTAATATAATAGAGTTTACACGAGGTTGAGCTAGTGTTTTGTAGCGACTCAGGTCCTGGTGTATTGAAACGAACTAAGCATGGTTCATTATGCAAGCAAGCACATAAGCTTAACTCCTAAAATGCCAGGTATGAAGATGAGCCGCATATAAGATAGAAATATTAGAAACTTTATATCAAGATATGTCTTTTTATTACTTAGATGGTATATAAGCCAAATATCGAACCTTGAATTTGTTTGGCTCGATCGACAAAGCTAGTGTAAGATACATGACTAGTAAAAGACTCCCATGACTAGCATCGGTCCTAAGAAGTTATGCAACCGGTGGATTGATCCACAATTGAATCAGATTTGTGACCGGATGTTTCAAACAGATCAGAGAAATAATGCACAACAGAAACAAAACGACAGTCTTGCATCATACAAGAACGCAAGACGTGGATATTTGTCATCAACAGATACCTGAAGAAAAGTATTATTTAGAGGTTTTCTTATTTCGAATCGGCAGTTGTGACGCAAGTGTCAGCGATCGACTGGTCCTAAACCAAAGGGATGTTTGCCAATTGGCCTCGAAGAATTATCCTCCCATCCTTGCTTTTGAAACTTGTTTGATCTTTCCAATATACCTGAATAGTTCATCTCCAACAGTGGACGAATAAGGTCAATACTCTAGCTTATCAACTATTTAAAGCAAGCAAAAACCCAAAAGCAGAATTATACTTTCGTTATCAACATCCATCATCATGTCTCTGCTTATCCCTTTTGCCAAACCATCACTCCTATTTCCTATCCTGGCTACGCTAGGCATAGTATTATACTGCATCAACCGTCTTTTCCTCAAACCCTATTTCAGCCCACTCAGACATCTCCCCTCCCCAAAGCAAGGTTCTGTTTTACTGCGTCTTCTTCACGAACCAAAAGTATCAGAACTTGAGAAGTGGATCGATGAGCTGCCCCACCAAGGACTCATCAGGTACCTGGGCGTCTTCAATGAGGAACGCATCTTGGTTGCCAGTCCAGAAGCTGCGCAAGATCTTTTGTTCTCAAACGTTTACAAAACTGTTAAACCTGAGCTACAATGGATTTTGGCAAATAATATTGCTGGTCATGGCTTGCTTATTCTAGAGGGAGACCAACACAAGCAGGCACGCAAGAGATTCAACCCAGTCTTTAGTCCTGCCCAGATGAAGAAGTGGTTTCCGATGTTCTGGAACGTTGCAGTAGACGGCATCAGACTCCTCCCAGAACTTGCGGAACTATCCGACATGAGTGACGACTCAATGCGTGGTGTTGTTGGTATCATCGAACTGGTCTCAGCGGCCAGTATTGATATCATTGGTCGATTCGGCTTCCACACAGAGTTCAAGACTCTTGAGAGAATTACCAAAGGGAAGAGCACGAAAGCCTCCAAGGACCCAAAGGACCGTTTTGGCCGGGCTTACATCGAAATGTTCAAGACGACAAAACGCGGACAACTCACACTTAGGGCTGCTTCACTCATTGGACCCAAAATTGCCCTGAAATTGCCTCTACGTGCTGTCAAGACCATTAAAAGCATCATGGCCTTGGTTTATGCCACAGCCGAAGATCTGGTTGTGGAGCACAAGCAGAACTTCGCAAAGTACGCAGAGGACTTAGATCCCGATATGCTCACCTTGGTAATGAAGACGGGTCATTTCTCACATCAAGAACTGGTTGAGCAAACGGTTCATTTCTTTGCTGCTGCCACTGAGACTGTTGCAGGCACTGCTTGTTGGGCTATTCACCTACTCTCAAGACATCCTGACATTCAAGACCGTCTACGAAAGGAGATCCGGGATCAGATACCCTCTCCATGCTCGTCTAGAGATGTTAGCCAGTCGCAATTCCACAACCTGAAATATCTCAACGCCGTTACCAACGAAGTTTTGCGTTACCATTCAATCAACACGCTCCTCTGGCGCGAGCCCGTAGAAGACATGGTTCTTATGGGACAGCCGATCTGTAATGGTACAAAGGTTGTTTTTTCGCCTTGGGTATTGAACCGCGATCCAGCTCGTTGGGGACCTGACTCGCGCGTGTTTGACCCAGATCGATGGTTGGACAATCCTTCAGGTGGAGGAGATCATCGGTACTCGTTTTTGACATTTGGTGGCGGGCCACGTCGTTGTGTGGGAGAGCAGTACGCGAGAGATCAGCTTTCGTGTCTTGTTGCTAGCCTGATAGGTCGTTATGAGTTTACTCCTATTGATGCGTGCCATGGGTCGGATGAGGGCCAGGAAATCGGGGATGACTTTGCATTGACGCTCTTTAAAATTTACTCTGGGTGGAAGTTGAATGTCAGAATGGTTCCTGGATGGTGAAATTAGTATGTAGATCGCTCATTAGTTACTGTTGCTGGATATGTATGATGGTTGAGTTGTAGAGAATATACAATTTGGCACAGCTTGTGGCTTTTATATTTTCCCATTTGCAATTTTCAGCCCTTGGTAATTATCTGTCCAGGAATTACCCTCTGTCGTGCCGATGAATTGACCCGGATGACCTGTCATTTTCGGGCCAGAGCCAGGCAACTGAGACTCCAGACGACGCTAGGTTACACAATACTGTATTTAGCACTGTATCCCGTACTGTGAATATAGGACTTTTGCTTCTACAAACCGTCCATAGCATTCCATCAGGTTTAGGCAACTCTTTGTTAATTCACACTCACCAATTTGACAGTAGTCTTCTTCAAGCCACATGAGCGAGAATCAGTCTTTCACAGTGGCAGACCGACCAGCTAGAGAGTCAATTCGGGAAAACGATAATCCCTGCCTTATCGGGGACAAAATACTTCTTTCATTCACATCTCATTTGGATTTTCTCTGGAGAGATGGAGATGGGGGGGGGGGGGCTTTTTAATCTCTGATGCACCAACTCCACTGCTAGAGAGTCGACCTCTATCGGAGACGAGCGATATCAAGCTGGTCCACGGCGCAGGGGACGTCTCTGCTGTCTTCAGTATCGGTAGTACGTTCTGTAAAATCAGGATACTCGATATACCAGCCGTGACCAGACAGCACGTCACGCTGGCATGGCTCAACCAGCGGAGTTGGGGCTTTACTCTATGACTGCGACCTCGGTCCATGCAACATTATAGTTGAGCCAGAAAGTGGTTCGATTGGTAAATTGCCGGATTCGTACCTAAAGAATGGATAAGGACTAAATTTCGTCTTTCTAGTAGTATGAACCTTTCAAGTGGTGTTGTGGGAGATTGGAGAAAGAGGGTGGGAACTCGCCTGGGGGAGATGGGCTTCAATGACGTCGTGGATCTGTGGTTGATAGTATGGAACAAATGAGTTATTAATTATGCATATCATTCGGATCAAATGTGAGAATGGAGGTCGGAACTCGGCACAGTGAGGGGTACTTTTGTCGAGGTTGGAGCAGAACCAACAAGGCAGAACCAACAGTACAGAGAATAATCCAATCACACTCAATCCTTCGCGGTAAATTCTTGCCGATCGTCCAATTGATGACAAAAGTCCCTTGCACATATGCACGCGTAGCTCACATGCCAAGCTTGATCGCTAATTCGTAAAGTATAATGAGGTTGGTCCGGAGCCACTCCACTGAAGAATCAAAACCAAATAATTCAATCACTGCCCAATGATAAACAATCCTCCCATAGTCAAAATCATGACACCTTTCTCTCTCATCGCTTTATTGTGCGTTGGAGTAATGACACTTTCGCCTCGAGATGCAATTGATACTTCTAACATGAAGTGTTATGACACATTCATGAGCCACATCACCGACAACGAGTTTCTGGACATATATACGGAAGACGGAAAGGTCATAATCGACGTCTACGGTCCTCCATTCAACAGGCGTGTCAAATCTATGTGTCTCGAGCCAGGTGCTAATGCAGCGAAATATTTTGAGCAGAAGAGGGAACAGACTGACGCGGCAGAACTTCAATGAGGGAATGGTGGGATCTTAGCATAAGCCAGGGGATGACTGAAGCTTGCAAGGAACCTGTCCGGTGGAGTGTTGCGTGGTGGTGGTATGGGCATCTGTTTCTTTCGTAAGGCATCATGCTTTATCTCTCATACATTTATTCTACAAATGTCCTTTGAGTTCATATACATGCTTTCATTTCTAGTCAGGCATGAAATTCCTTTCCTTCGGTCTATAATAGTGGTGCCCTTCTAACTCATTTCTCAATACCCTTTGTCATCTCGCAATAGCATCTGAGAACGCCCTTCGTTTCCTCCGCCGCTGACCGTCAGCGTCTTCGTCCATATCTTAGACTTTGTAGGTTTCTCGTTGAAATTCTCTGTCTCGTCTGGCGCTCTAGAGCCAAGCGCAAGAACTAACATGTCTCCAAAGGTGTCCCAACTTGAACCTTGCCATGGATGTTTTGATACTAGTATCTGAACGAGATGAATCAAGACGATGATGACATGTAGGAGGAGAACTGCAAATGCTAGTGCAATACCTCTGCTTCCGTAAAAGTCATAGCCGTAGGTCTTGATATACATGCCCAGACGAATCACGTCTAGATCGGGCTCAAGGTGTTTCTCATCCTCCTCGTCCTTCCACACGTATGCGCCCATCTGAGATATCGCATCTGTGACATGTAACGAGAGAGTTTTCTGGAGACATAACTCAACAAACCCTCCATTGCTGGCGCAGTAATCCGCCATTTGCTCATACGAAGTCTTATTTGATAACCTATTCGGGAGAGAAGCGATGTTCCTCATCCATTCTGGCTCCAAAACAATAAAGTCATCTGTATCATAGGTATCCCTGATAGTGGGCAGTGCATTGTCGTTTTCAAAGGTGAGATGGCTTCGTACATCGTTCGATTTGGAAAACTCGATCCAGTTATCGGCCTCTGTCCAGGTCGCGGTGATGAAACACAGATTGAGTCCGACTTCTGGGGCTTTCTTTTCGTCGTTGAGTCTGGTGTCATTGAAAGAGTTGACAAACAATATGTCAGTGCTGATAGGTAGTTTCAATGAGTTGCGGAGGTTGAGGAAGTGATAACCAAGAAGGGTTGTTGAATTTGTGACATTCTTGACCTCGTCTTTGAGAATAGGGTACTTTTTGGTGTCCAGAGAAATGGTTTTATTTTTTTCATCAATAGAACCAAACTCAAAGGTAGCTACTCCATCCTTCAGAAAGCTTTGCGAGCATTCGACCGACACAAGGGGCTGCTTCCCCTTCTTACGCCTCGTCGGATCAACAGGTTCATGCTCAGCGCTGATGAGCCATTCCTCAGAGGGGTCATCCCATACCCTCCAAATAACGCCCATGAATTGGGCCACTGCACTCATTGAGCATGTGGTAATGGCCGCTTTCCCCGAGGAACGAAGTGAAATCGGTCGGTATTGATAATCGGTCCAGTAATTATTGTAGGTAATATTTGTCCAAGGGAAATTTACTGATCGACCTGAATTGGACATGGTAATAAGGCCAAGGCCTTGAAGAAAAGCCTCTTGACTGGGCCTAGTCCAAAATGTGGGTGACCATTCTTCGTCGAATAGCTCTGATGGCTTGAATGATGCCAAATTGGAGGTGTATAAGCTGTTATTAAGCTGCATAACATGGACACCTCTACCGATATCGACTCCGGGATTGTCCCACCATCTTTGGCGAGGAATCATGGCCACGGCTGAAAGTGGACTTGCTCCAATGCTGAGAAGAGCAATGAAAATTATCATTATGCCGGTTATTCTGTGACTCCTGGAATTGTTGTTTGACCGTATGATTGGAGTCCACAGCTGGCTACTGACGAGGTATTGCAGTGGAGCGCCAAGAGAGAACGGTGAGGGGAGGAAACCGATGGGAGTGCCGCCATCTTTATGAAGGAGGCCGTGGAAGATCCGATGCAGCAGAATATCGCCAAGAGAGATGAGAATTAGAGCTTCGTGCGCTTTTGCAGTGAATTGAATGGCATTGAGTGCGTCGGCAGGTGGATTATGCCAGCGGATTTTGGCGATGTAGAGAGAGAGCAGGACCAAAGTGCCTGCGATAGCGGGCAAGTGAAACAAGGCGAAATGGCGTAAAGCTAAAAGTTTGCTGCCAGTCTTTTTCGCCGTCGTACTCGACGGATCAGAGATCAGAGGGGAAACATCGGGACCTGATACTTGGTGGTTATCTCTATCCCTCGCCTCAACACCAATAGCTTGCGCGCTGAAGGATTTGGACACGTCAGATTTTGCCTGCAGGGATCAGAAACCGCGCTTATCAATTAATTACGTGTAAAACATACCAGCGGAGACCACGAATCTGCCTCTTTGCCGAGACTTTCAAAGCTGTCCAGCTCAACATATTCATTGCGCGACATGACGCCATTGAGCGAAAGCGAGAAGAAAAGGCGGAGAACGAAGAAAATTAAAGGGATACGACCTTTAAATAGGTTTTGCTACGTGGTATTACATGGATGAATCCTGGTAGTTGTCGATCTTTTTATCCGTGCGTAAAGATTTTTATTGGACAATACGTGGTGTTTATAGTCAGTCCTTTTTCGGTTAGGGCCAATGGGACCTGGCACTTTGTTGGTTATCTAAGGTACTTATAGTATGGGTGGGTCTAACTATATAATTGAGCTATATCCGAAACCCCTCAAATAGTGCGGAGTAAGCCACTTATCAGTATCACAACTTAACCCTCTTGTCAATTCAATTGAGCAAAATGTTCGAAGACATTACTAAACCGCCAAAGCCGCTGCCGACACCTCAGCTAAAGGCAATCAGGCCGGGCGTCTCTTTACTGCCCCCGCTTTCACGTCGCGGCCACGGACCTGGGCTTATCGTTCTTACACCAACTTCGAAGAACCTTTTGGACATTAGAGATGGCGTTCCTTCTGTGATGATCAAGTGGGCTGAAGAGGGTTATACTGTAGTCCAGATCGAAATCTCGCTTTTTGAGCCTGACACCCGCCAAGCGGTGCTCACTGAAGCCCTCGAGGCTTTGAACAAATGCAATCAATGCGACAAGGGGAATATTGGTTTAGTTGGTAAGTCGGAAGGCAGTGTTGCTTTACCTGTGCTGACTGGTGATAGCCTACTCCTCAGAGCTTTGGAACAGCGTTGCGCCAAGCCTGTCTGACGTCTCGCACATCGTAGCAGCAGTCGTTTACACTGATGCAACCAACCTCACAGAACTTGCCTCTGCTGAAATTCCTCTGCTTCGCCATGTTGCTGGACCAGTCACCAAGCGCAGCACTGACAGTCCACCTGGCTTGGAGTATTTCTACCCCAAAGCTCAAACTCATGCGTTTGCGACGCCTTTCCATGAACACTTTGACTACAACATGGAGTCGATTTCGCATACGCGGAGCCTTCAGTTTCTGAAGCCAAAGATGGGAGGACCGTACTTTGATCTAGAACATATCTGGGATGAACATTGTCACTATGAGTTTGCTGATCGATCTGTTGAGCATACAATGAGTACAATGGTTCAGGAACCTTATGTCAACCATATCCCGACTGTAAGTAGACGGAATCGTAGTGTATATGATAGAGCTGACGGGCGTTTGTAGTTGACTGGCGGAATTGGCCGAGATAAGCTTTCAGACTTTTATCGGCATAACTTTATCTTCAACAACTCAGCCGACTCTGAGTTGGAGCTGATAAGTCGAACCGTTGGAATTGATAGGGTCGTTGACGAGTTTCTCTTCAAATTTACCCACGACCAAGAGGTTCCTTGGATGTAAGTACTGCCCCACAGACGAGAAACCCTGCTGATTGTGCATAGGCTACCTGGCGTTCCGCCCACCAACATCAAAGCCGAAGTCCCGTTCACTGCTGTAGTCAACATCCGAGGAGATCGCTTGTATCACGAGCATATCTCTTGGGATCAGGGGACTCTTCTGCGACAGTTAGGGCTGTTGCCTGAGTACCTACCTTTTCCTTACGCACTTCCGGATGGTAAAGCCTCTGGCTCAAAACTAGAGTATCGTGTGCCAGTGGCTGGTAAAGAGACGGCGATTAAGATGAGGGACAGACATGGTGTTGAGTCGAATCAAATGTTTGCATATGAAGTTCGTGAGAAGAAGGACTAAGTCAAGAGACGGATACTGGAGCAATGCCGTATATCCGTCAGGTGGCGTTGACTCCACATTTAAGGCTCTGGACCCATGCAGACTCTATCGCTCGCGGGCGTAGCACGGAGTAGTTTCTCCTTGGTTATTAACTATTTTATTTAAGGTTCTATTGTTACGAACGCCACTTGCAAGCGATGTGTTTAGCGAGATTCAGGTGGGATGTACACCGTTTTCGTTATACTCGAAACGAGGATCTACACCAATTAACAGCGACATCACAGCTACATCATTGAAATTTGTCGCATTCGTGATAGATAATTCGAATAGGACCAGATCATATTTCTTGAACCTAGGCAAATGTTGGGCATCGAATGGTACCTGTTTCTGGACTTGACAACGAGGAATGCTAACTGATCAATTGACAGTAGTTGTGACCGAAACAGAGATGGATTGTTTAAGTAGATGAATGGAGTAGCGATGGAGAAATCGCATAATGTGACCCAATTGAGATCAGATTGTCGCCGATCGGAGATGCACTTGGAACAAAGGCTAGAAAACCATTGTGACAATCGAGTACATCATCTCGTTAATCTCAATAAACCCAATACAACGAAGCAAAATGAGCAAACTGGCTTATCGCAGCCAGTGACAAACAAGATGGCTGACTTCGAACTAGTTTGTTCATTTAGACTCAAGCCACACGCTGATCTCTGAGATGGGTGGCTAAGACGGTTATATCCGAGAGAGCATGATAGGCTGTGAGTTATCTTGTCAAGTCAATTGGTTATTTATCCTAGAATATGTGTGCCGATTCCGAGTACCAGGCATGCCATCCGACTTCCTGGGTCTAATTGGAATGATGAATGTTTGTCTCAATAGAGTTTGTTATTTCACTATCCCGCCTGACGGTCCAGACTCAGCCGCATTGGGAACTTGGCTTGGTGAAATATAAGACAGGACCGCCGCTGGACTGAATGTATTGTGTTTGTTTGGCACAAAGTGTTGGTCTTGTTCCTTCACCGTTGTTACATTTTATCTCATTGATCTCTGTGGTTGCTAAACCTCTACTATCTCTGGTCATCACGAAATTTCCAGCAGTGCTAGCTGCCAAGAAAGGGACCCCGCACAGCCATGGCGGTCAAGGGCGATGGCCCGTGGGTCATTGGTACTATGTGGGCATTGACCGTGGTAGCATTTGTCTTTGTCATACTAAGGACATATACGAGAATATTTGTGGTCAAATCATTTGGTATCGATGACCATGTCTACAACCTAGCTTTTGTCAGTAACTCCCAGCCACTGGCTTCAACACTACTGATATTCTTAACAGGTCTGTCTCCTTCTTGATACCATCTTCACAACCGTCGCAGTCGACTATGGCGTAGGCCAACATATGACCGATGTCATCCAGAACCACCCAGAGAACTTACCCCCAGCTCTCATTTTCGAAGCCGTTAGCCAGAACTTTGCGATAGTCGGAATGAGTCTTGCAAAATGGTCACTTGGGCTGTTCCTACTTCGGATTTTCAAGGAACTGTGGCACAAGGTGGTCATCTGGTTTGCCATGATTGAGCTCATGTGTGCTTCTATCACTGTTTGCTTTGTGTATTGGCTGCAGTGTACGCCGCCGAGTTATCTTTGGGATCGGACTATACCGGGAGGTCGTTGTACTGTTGATACGATCCCGGCGTCGATGGTTCTTTGTGGTGAGTTCTGAGATTTCGTCAAATGACAGACAACGGACTAACAATATTAGTTTCGTGTGTCGTGGTGGACTTCTTCTTAGCTGGGTTTCCATGGTTGTTTATATGGGGTTTACAAATGAAGACCAAAGAGAAAATCGTGATTCTCAGCAGCCTTAGTCTTGGTGTTATGTAAGGAACCTTCCATCCCAATTTTCATCTGCTAATCTGTCTTCAGTGCTGGAGCGTTTGGAATCAAGCGCACTCTTGAAGTCCCGAAGCTCAAAAGTCCAAACCACACTAGTAAGTCTTCGTCTACTCTCATTAACCACGAGCTAACACTCTCCCAGAGGATCCTGTCGGTCTTATCGTCTGGTCAGCCGCCGAGATGACCGTAACAATGATCTGCATCGGTATTCCAGTTTGCAGACCGCTTTATAAGAAATACTTCAGCAAATGGAGTTCTGGGGATAGCAGCAAGTATCTAGAGCAGAGGTCTGGTGGATCATATCCCTTGCAAACAATTGGAGGCAGCATGAAGTACCCTGCACTGATTCATATGAAGGATAACACGTCTGATCCCAATGTCTCACTTGCAGAGTACATGCGAAGGGGTGGCATTGGTGGGTCATTGACGAAGACTAAGGTTTTCCCGAAAAGTGCAGAAAGGGGCTACAGTGACAATCAGAGTGAAGAAGAGATACTTGGCTTTGAATTTCGACAGAGTCAACCGCAGGATCTTGAGGCGATGCAGGTAGAAGATTATTATAATTAGTGAAGCCAGGTAGGTACTTGGTTGGGAATGGCTAAATGAAGGCCGGTAGTTCGCGTTGGGTAATTAATGTTGATTACAGAACTCACTGGAACAACAAAAATAATAATTCTAAATAAATCAGATTAAAAACAAACTGTGTAAGAAAACACAAAAAGAAACTCCGGTACAGGGAATCGAACCCTGGGCTCCGCGGAACTGATCTCTCAAGTTATGAGAGCGCGAAATGTTAGCCACTACACCATACCGGATAAGGACTTCTTGGAAATTCTCATTCTCTAGGATAGCCTATGCAGGCTGATTCTTGAGACTATAGTATCAGGTTGGTTGGCCTCTTCCTATGCGATGTATCTGCAGTGATAACTTTCCCTGCGTCTAGAATCCATGTAAATGCTGCCTCTCGCTCAGCCCAAGCGTGCCCATCATTCCCATATTTATGTGTCAATATGCATGCGGACCAGTTCATCAAATTCTAGGAAGCCTGTGTTCGCAACAAGTTCGTACTGCTAACTATAAAGAGGTAGAGCATCCTCTTAGTTGCTCTCTATTTCCCCAAACGTTTGCCATTCTTGGGATACAGCCGTAGAGTGTCTTTAAGAACTACGCACTAATATCTGCATATCAGCATTTCGACCACGCGCAGCATGGCTGAGACTGAAGTAGTCGTTGCAGTCAATGCTCTTGGTACTACAATTGCCGCCCTGCTGATCGCTGCAGGTCAGATATTAGGCCGATACTTCAATACAGCTGACGGGCACCGAATATGCGGTCATGGTCCTTTGGGCGCGAAAGACAAGGCGACGTTTCAGACGGGACCAACTGCGCTTCACAGTTTTGTACGACACTGGTTATTATGCAAGAACCGGCATAGCGATGAGACCTTTTGAAGAGATTGGCCAAGGCCCGCCGCCAGGTGTTAATTTAGATTACCGAAGCCAATTAAGGGCATCTTGGATTACCTTCATCAACACTGGATAGGAAGCAGGGAGTGATTATAGAGAGTGCGCTTTGGGGAAGTCAGATACGTGTTTATATCTCATGAACCCTTTTTTTTTTTTTTTCTTTTATGAAAGAGTATTTATTGGCGGCGCTGATCCTTAGGGACTGGAGGAGTCAGGCAGAGGTTTCAAATAATGTATTTGGCCAACCAAACCCCTGAGACAGACCCCTACCGAATTTATTCGCACACTTAACTCAATACTCTCCATCCACTATTTTCTGTCTGTGGGTGGAGAAACGAAATTGACGCCCTATTAAATCGAGGACATAGCCGCTATTATAACAAGAAACAATGCCTCAATTACGAGCTAGGAGTTCTTAAACTCAGGTCATCTCACGAATTTTTAATTCAGTCACATTCTTTTCCGCCATTTCATATATTATCCCTTCCTGTGTATCACCAAAATTCGAAACAAAATCAAGATCATGCTTGATGTACTCGCCTACACAATCGGTTGGATCTGCACCTTGTCGACAGAATATCTCGCAGCACAGCAGTTCTTCGATGAAAAACATGGGCAACCAGACTTGCGCTACCCGCACGACGGCATCTCATATTTTCTAGGCCGCGTCGGGAGGCATAATGTTGTTATGGCGATCATGCCGGCAGGAGAATCCGGGACTTGCTCAGCCGCCATAGTTGGGACACATCTGCTTCGCAGCTTTCCCAATGTACGAATGGCTCTTCTGGTGGGTATTGGTGGCGGCGCACCAAGACTTCCTGCTCACGATATTCGCCTGGGTGACGTTGTCAGTATTCCTAACATGGGATATGGTGATGTCTTTCAATTTGACTATGGCAAGTCGATCCAGGAGAGGAAATATGTGCATACGAGGTCTTTGAATCAGCATCCGCAAGCTCTCCTTATTGCTCTTACCGGGCTCAAGATGCGGCACGAGATCAACGGAAATGGTCTTGTAGAAGCGGTTGAACGGGTTTTGAAGAAAAAGCTCAAAATGGAGCGGAGGTACGGCCGCCCTTCGTCGGATTCAGACCTACTTTTCGAGTCTGATTTCGTTCACTCTGGTATGTCTTGCAGATCTTGCCGTTCTCAAAAGCCAGAAATGATTGACAACGACCAGAAAGAAACCCGGAATTTGAAGATGATTCTACGGTACATTATGGGATTATTACATCAGGGAATACCACAATGCATCATGCCCTGATACGCGATACGCTAGCAAAAGAACACCATGTGCTATGCTTCGATATGGAAGCAGCAGGGTTGATGAACACCATACCATGCCTTGTCATCCGCGGTATCTGGAATTATTCAGATACTCATGTGTCTACAGAATGGCAGGGCTACGCTGCAATGGTTGCTGCCGCTTACGCCAAAGATCTGTTATGTTACCTGGTCCCAGAGATGAACCCGTACGCACAAAATCTAAGTACAGCAGCATCGAATAGTGAGTCCCCTCTTAAAACTGGTTTACTTGCCCTGGGTTTTCTGATTTATGAAAATAGCTCTAGGTATCGGAATAGATACCAAGACCATGATGCGGAAAATGGAGTCCGATCAACAGTTCAAAAAGAACCAGGCCATTAAAATTGATCCATCGATACGCTCTTTGCAGTCCAACAAAATGATGTATTATATAGATGATGACCAGGAAATTTTCAATAACTTTTAGGCCATATCGTTAGATTTCAAATGATACACCGTCGCGGGGAAATGCTGTTGTCTCGGATCGCATGCTGCTTGGCTTACGTGACAACGAGACTATTTGTTATGGGACAATGCTACCCAGAGTCATACAAGCTCCAGTTCAGCAAATCGATAGCAGAATATGGATCGCTGATAGGATAAGGAAATAAGCTCCAAACTTTTATTCTAGTACACATGTCGCATGAAAGTGAGATGGCAGCAAAAGAATTGCCGGATATAGATACCCTACATCAGCAAAGCCTAATTGCTAGTAAAAAGTGAAGATACGAAAGCGGGCGCAAATGGACATAGGCTGTTGTTATTATGACGATTCGTCATCATTAATTATTTTGAGGCAAACATATTAATTAATTATTGATCAAAGCATTCCAGGGTAATTGCCAAAGTCGTCCTGAAACTGTGCCGTATGTTTCACTACGCCGCTGATCCCGATCCTACGGGTCTTCCCCGGGCTGTCAATTAACCATTATGCGAAAAGAATGCGCAAGCAAAAAGCACATTGTAAAAAATCATGCGATGAAAAGTTTTTCCCGAAAATAAAGTGGGAGATTCTCCCGAGAAATATTCGATAAAAAGGAAAGAAATCAAGGACGGAAAAGTAAACCTAGTAATTAATTAATAGTTGCTCTGGGCGAGTCGTATCTCACTCGTACACCACTAAATCCTCGGACTTGTCGCAGCACAGCCAACGTGCATTGGCTCTTCATTTCCCATCTCCCAACCAGCCTGTCCTATCCATTCCATCCATCGAGATCTTGTTGTTTATGTTTATGCGACCTAAAAAAAAAATAGGAGGCCTGCCTTTCCCTTCCCTGGATGAGCCAACAAATTGTTGTTGTTGTCAAGGGCCTCGCTGTTAATTATTACTGACTTGTCGTCATTCCAAGCTGAATTCCCCCTTGGGCTAGAAAAGCATTGGAACCCAACGCGGCAGTAGCTGGGATGACCCTGAGATTTTAAGATTGCAGCGCCAGGAACTAGACCCCGACCATTGGCAGGTTTCTTGGAACCCCTGCTAAATCTTCCAGGTTGGGCATTGTTTGGGTGACAACCCCCCGCCGCTGGGACCTTTTGCGACGCAGGGACCGACCGTACCGTCAGATTATATTAGGGGACTGCCCAGTCGCAAAAAAAAAAAAGATTTGGGAGCTGTTTGTTTATACATACCTGTATTCTCTAGCAGCGGGCGAAGTTTTTAGTCGCTTTTGGAGTGGAAAAGCAGTGCACAATGGCGCAAAGACTAAGCTTCGCCCAGCTTGAACAAGCTGCTCTTCATATCATTCGGCTTATCGCTGATATTCCCGGCTTGGAGAACACTAAGCTGGCGATTATTGGGGACCTGCCTGTCACCAAATACTTGTCGCGCCACCGCGTAGCAGTAAGTCCCCCCAACCAAGCCTCACCATTTATCGCATCGTCTCACATTATCGCAGAGCATCGACTTGGTCATCAGCAAGTCCTCCTCGCCCGGTCGCGTCAAGAAAGAAATCGTCGGCCACCCGATTACTCCCCTCATCGAAAAGTCCGGCGTCGTTCTGTATCGACACACCAGCGGATGGGAAATAGAAGTCAAGCTTATTCCCGACTGGCTCAGCCCTTACCTCCCCGACTCAGCGAAGCGCGTCCGCGATGTCACCAACGAAGCGACCCTGCCGTACACGTCGCTCGAGGATCTGATCATCTTTAAGATGGACGCCTGCGGACTCCACGAGAACGACATGAGCAAGCGACGCGATGCTTGTGATGCGGCTGCGCTGCTGGAGCTGGCTTCTGAGCATGGTGCGCTGAGACTCGATGAGGATAAGACGGAGCGAGCTGAGGAGGCGCTGGGTGATATGGTTGAGTTCTCTGATGAGAAGGACAAGGGTTGGTGGCAGCGTTGTCTAGGAATGGTCAACGACAAGCCTCGTACTCCCCAAGAGATCCTTTCCGACATCGCTGAGCGACCGCAGACAGCGACATCGTCATCCCGCTCATCAGTCCACTCATCCATCTCCCGCGCATCATCCTACGCCAGCACAACCTCCACTCACTCCTCCACGTCCTCAATCTCTTCAACATCCACCTTCGACGACAAGTCTCCCAAGTCGCCCATCGCTGAGAAGAACGGACGCCCGCGCAAGATGAGCGTGACCAAGAAGACGTCCCGCCACAAGCGCCACACATCCATCGGCGCATCTACATCCATCAACGCTCTCGGCGCGCACATGCAGCGTCTTGAGCTGGACCGACCTGCCTCACCGGGCATTGCACTCACGAACCGCCTTTAATTGTTGTATTGATTGGAGTTGGAATTAATGTAAGCTACTTGTACATCATAGGATACCCTCGATTCTTTGCAGTTAGCGTGTATTTTATTATGTACGATTGGCAATGGGCAAAAAGTATTGGGTTGGTAAAAAAAGTTTGGAGTTGAGATGGGAAAAATGGGCTGGGTTTTATTCTTCGTGTGTATATTTGGTGGGATAATTGTCTGTACTTAGACCTTCTTTTCTCTACTCTAGATTTCTTTTGTCAATTGATCGCAAGCGACTTCTATTAATTTTAATTGTTCATCCCTGTTGAGATGCTTATGCGACCGTGGTGAGATGAGTCCAAGATTGCCTCTTTGGGAACTTGCTCGATTTGGATATCCAGCACGTGGTCGCGTCAACCTTATTCGTCTCACAAAGTGTAAGCTCTATTAAGCATCGTAAATTGCACTCAGCTAATTTGACATGTGCCGTTTTTTTGTGCCTGGCCAGGTGTTGGCGATGGTGTTGGCCACGCAGACTTGAGTCACCGTCGAGTCATAGGCTAGCGACCGGGATTTAAGACAACATCAAGGGAGGGCCAATCTCTTGCGCAGATTAACGTGACGACCAGACAGGATTGCATCAAATGTTGATTGGCCTCTGACTGGCATGTCGCTTCCCAATCACTGCAACTCACTACCGAGGCCAATTGAGAGTAGAATGCCTTGCGCAGGCGGCAGCTGTCAACCCTCAGTGGCTCGTGTGCACCAACCAATTTGGCACAGCGACAGCCTGAACCTCGGCCCCCTAAACAAGAAGGCAGCTAAAAACTTTATTACATGGGTCTGTCACATCCCTGCGCTAAAAACTTGGATCTTGTTTTAATTAAATGCATGCTGGAGTCCACTGCGAAAAAGCTTAGGACTTGGGATCCTGGACCGGAAATACAACGGCCAAGACAGGCCATCCATCTTCCGTGGGCTGAATTTTACAGCAGCTTTTGTGGAGTTCAGTAAGAGATGAAAAGAGATAATAGTACCAATGCACTATGGTTCTATCTGACCAATGAACAATTATGAGAACGCTGAGCTCAGAAAGCGGTGTGCTGTCTGTTGTCCGTGACAGACTGTCCTTTTGGGCCGTTGACATTTTGACGTCGGGCCGCAAGCCCTCCCGAATTGTGGGGTTCGGCTCCGAAGTTTCACAAAAATCTAGTGCAACGGCATAACCGAGCGAAAATTAACTTTATTCCCGGCCGATGACTTCACGATTAGTGCATCTGACGTTCCCGCCGTTGATCGTGAAAATTCCAGGTCCCACTAGCGATGAGGATCCACGAACAGGCAAATACCTAGTTCAGACTGGGGAGGGCAATAACAGCTATACGAGGTTTAATCCACTTGATCTAATGGTAGTATGTAAGAAACTGAGCTTTTGCGTGGTTGGAGGAAGCATTGCATTACTAAAATTTTGTTAAGTGAGTCTTGCTCTGCTGAAGCATCCCAGCGAGTCTTGGCTCGAAACGAGTAACAGGGCTAGCAAACAAACTGCTCCAGACCCACCAAATAACGTGGGTCGCAAATATGAGTTCTCGATTTAGGGTAGTTAACACGGCTTTGGTACATGGGTTGCGCGATAAGTTTTGGAGTAAATGTATTCAATAAGTCCGTTGTGTTAAACCAGAGTGTATTTTCTAATTGTGATTAACTTATAAACCCAATACCGCCAAGGCCTTCTAATTTCCCTAAACCTTCATCCTATATAATACTACTATATATATTAGCTAGTGGAAAGAATATCAGAATATGTGTGGGGGCCTTTGAGTGGTGTCTTATGATATTTATCGCGCGATATCTTCCCTCTGCAGCCTCTATGCGCGGCCGCTGGACACTGGGGCCTGGGCTATAGATGTTCAGTCAGATGATCCTAGCGCTGGTTCAAATCAACTTATTTCGCGCCAGCAACATTTCTATATTCCTTGCTCCTTTGTGACCATCGTGCTCCCTTTCTCCCCTCGAAAATGATCCGACTTTGCTTAACACGCAGATGTGGTTTTTGCCATTTTGATGTCGTCATTACTGGTAAGTATCTTTAACGTCATAATTCTTGTCACGGGCCTGTTAACCCGGTGCAGTGAGACCTAATGGCAAGGAATCCAAGCCATTTGAGTACCGTTCTGGCGCGGGAATTAACAATTCGGTTGGGCTTATTTGGTGTAATGCGTGCGCCATTACTTGCCTTCATAAGCGCGATCAAGCCGTCAGGTGCCATTCTATTTATCAGGAATTCATTGCCCCCGTGCCTCTTTCCAAGTTCATTCAGACCAATGCCTATTCCCGTAAGCCTACTTCAGATCAAGAACGAAAATGATGCATTTGGCTTCTAGGAAATATAGTATCGACCTTTATACTATCAGTAATACTACCAGCTAAGTTGTAACGTGAGATAGCTCAATATCTACTGCAGGAGTACGCCATGACGACAAACAGATTATTGCTCAAGTGCTTAAAATATATATTTATCCTCCGGTAGTGGATACAGACCAAGACTGGGTCTATTTGTGAGCCTCTTCATCGTCGATTTCAACATGTCTGACATAGTGGAGGTCCATGGACCGAAGCCGAGCGGTGTACCATGATGTGACAAGGGGGCCTCAGTCCGGTATCATCACATGCGTGAATCGAATTTCACCACCCAGGGCAGTATAGATCGCTGACCGAGGCGAGCTGAGCTTTCCTGTCGTAAGTCTGAACTCACCCGCTAAGCATGCTGACAATGCACGCGCACTGACGATCATAAAGTCTATTGAGACGGCAAGAGGCGGCACGGCACGACAGGGACGGCAGGATACAGCTAAAGCGTGGTACACAATTGCGGGGCTAATAGCGACCCGGACAAGCTGATCCCATTGATGAAGTCCAAGGTAAAGCATTGGCTCTTGGGGACGACAAAAAGGAACAATGGACGCCAAAGAGTAATAATTACTTTGATGTACCTATTTACCGAAATAAAGCATATCAGAGTGCTTGAACTACCATTTTCCGAACTGTTTTCCTACTCGTACTGCCGTAAACTCTACAGGCAGCGTCATTCTCCTGAGACATACCGAAGTACGTTGACCAATCGGAAGTAATATCACGGTTGTCCACTTAACTGTCTGCAGGCCTTCGCGCGTTAACATGCAACTTGCATTATACAAATTAGGTTAGATCGACAATGGGAGAGTCCGAGAACCCATTTAGTGCCGGTAGCTAACAATTGACTCCATTCACCCGCATTATACTATTGATGTTTTCCCCATGTCTCACAAAGCACGGTTTTACTATGACGGTATGCCGTTCTATTACAGGATAAATTTATCATAAATGATTATAGTGGATCTTGCGATGGCTATCATAGCTGTTTACAGTAAACTATTGGAATTTCTGCCAGCTGAAATAGACGTCATTGTGCTTTATGACACTTTTATCAGTAAAGTCGATCAATAACATGATCTGACTCGCGACCGGCCGCTCACTTGAATGACAAGATATACATTTAGCTACTGGTCCTGTAAGTATAAAGATCGTCATTCGCATCCCAAAGTCCATCTTCTGCACTTAACCAAGTCATTCTTGCTCCCTACTCTTCAATCAATTCACTTATTCGCTTACAAATTAAGCATACACTTTACAAACACAATGTTGGCCAATGTCAAAAACGCCGCTGCAGCCTATCTGGCTTTGTCGCTGGCAGCACAACCCTCAATGGCTTCCCCTCTGAATGCTGAGCATCAGGAACATCGGCTTGGCCAGAAAGCAACCGATTATATCCAGTATGGACGATGCTACACTATCAAGAACGGAGATGGAGAAGAGCTTGGCCATCTCAAAAGCACTCCGAGCTGGAACTACCTAGGCTTTGGATCAAACGCCAAAACCGCCCACTTCAAAGTCTGCCAGAGCCTTGGACATTGTTACGACCCGAACAGAAGCCAGTCGACGCAGGTACTGTGGAACCAAGCTCGATTCTGGCTTTTCGATGTGGAAGGCAATGCTTATTCTCCCAAGGGGGAATTCATTGCCGCCAATTCTCCCCCATTCGGCTCAAACAGAAACTTGTACCCTGGTGGTGCCGGGTATAAGTACTTCGTCAACTTCTGGGGCGAAAATGATGGTGATTACCCTGACTCCCATGCCCTGGGTCCGGACAAGGTCAAACTACGCGTTGACAACTTGCGAGATGACAAGGGACTGGTCATCACCAACAAGAATTTGAAGTGTACCCCAAAGGATGACTTTGTTATGGTTTCGTTCCACGAGGTCAAGTGTTCCTCTGCCAGCGTTTTAGAGGAACAAAACCCGGAGCTTTAGGGGGTTTGTACTGACGGTGATGGTGATGGCAAGAAGAACAAGGTTAGCTTGAGGGTGACGTGGGTTATGAGGTTGCTCTGACAAAGGGTGCGATACTCTGCGACAGATAGTCCATTCCTTATGCTTTTATACTTGAATTTGACACTTTTGCTCCATTCTCAAACTTAGTCCATGAGTATCAACAGTATATCACTAAAATGTAACCTCGGACTGCTAACAAGTAGCAATGAGGTCTTCATCTAACAATTTGAAAGGCTCCCCGAGAGTTTCATTAAGACGGTAGCCTCCAATCTCAAATTTTACTTGCTTAGCCTATCTGCTGTAGGGAAGGAATGGGTGTTTGTAGTTAACTATGTCCTGTTGCCAAGACGCGCCTTGATACCAGGCAAGGTCTCAGAAAGAGAAAATCCTCCTTCGGGGTCTCGAGCTATGGCTACATCATTCTCTAGGAAAGTAAATATGTAGTTGAGCGCGTCAGCGAATTGGCATTTGCCGGAGCTTACGGCATCTGAGAAGTTGACAACCCATCCAGTCCAGAACGAGAGTATAGTCACTGTTCTTGTCGAAGTAATAAAGGTCTTCCTTAACGTAAAGCCCTTAGGAGTAGCTTAAGTGACTGTACTGGTCAAACTCAGCGTGTATATGTCGAAGAACTGCGTGCGCCCATGGCCATTTGAAGAAGATGTGCATCTTGAAAATGTCGAGCAGAGGATGAAGTCAACTTCTCACACTTTAGAATATTCTGCTAGATAGTATGGGGAAGCAGGTCAGAGATGCTGGAGAATTTCTCATGTTCTGGCGGGAGAAGCCAACAGTGAGAGGCTGTCGAAATGTTGTTCTCAGATGTTGCTTGCTTCTGGCTGCATCGAGAGCGTGGATGAGACATCCCGTGACTTGGAGAAACACTGCAGGCGTTCAACAAGCTGGGTGGTTTGTGATGTACTTCATAGTGGTGGACTTTCCAGTGACTCAATATGGAGCCTGAAAATTGTCTACTCCGTAACTTGACCATTACGAATCGACTCGGTAGCCCCTGGATCAATTTGCCCAATACCGTCTCCTATTCCCTTTTGTAGATCCTCATGCGATGCATAATCTCGATCTTTGCCTTCCGCGAACCGACCCAAACGAGCGTCGACCTCTCTGATCCTTGCAGATTTAGTTAAAGGCAGAATATTATTATTATCAACAGAGATACTCAATTGCCATTGGAACAGAGTGGATTGGCGGCTCTAAGCGGAATAATACAAATCATCCTCCAGATGTATGGGACTGATATCAAATGTTAAAATTTGGCCGTTTCGAAAACCCCATGCCGTCCAGCCCCTCGACTAAAGTCCCCAGCACCCTTGACGCTCTCGGTAGTAATAACCTTGACACCATTCTCAAACTCATTCCTCAAAGCATCCTCAAACGAAGTTGCGTTGTAAACAGAGTAATAACAATTCGCCCGATCAACATTCATACACTCCTGCGGAAATGTCGAAAGCTGCTTCGCAATCTTAGTTGCTTCCGCCAAAGCCTGACCCTTGGGTACAACACGATTCGCAAGTCCAAATTGAAGTGCTTCTTGAGCTGAGACTGCTCTACCGGTGAGAATCATGTCCATAGCTCTACCGAGGCCGATTATGGCTTGTAGCCGAACAGTCCCGCCATCAATGAGGGGAACGCCGAATCGGCGGCATAATACCCCAAAAACAGCATCTTCCTCGGCAATGCGCATGTCACCGATAAGTGAGAGCTCTAAACCCCCTGCAACTGCATAGCCCGAAACTGCACTGATGATGGGTTTCTTGACTTGCATTCTTGAAGGACCGATGGGACCGATATTGCGATCTTGGACTTTATGGTTGGGATCAATGATTGGGCCGAGGTAGTTATCCGTGCCTTGAGTGGGATTCCACTTGGCAACTTCATGGAGATCAAAACCTGAGCAGAATGAACCGTGAGCGCCGTAGAGAATGCAGACTTTTTGAGATGCATCATTCTCAAAGGCCAAGACAGCTTCGGTGAGCTTCTTGGCTGTTGGGCCATCTATGGCATTCTTGCGGTGAGGACGGGATATAGTGATGGTGGTGATTCCATCTGGAGTTTGAGTGACCTGCACAGCCTGAGGCTCAGTGTCTGCCATTGCTTAGATGAGATTGCTTGGTGTTGGAAGGTTTGGGGCGAAATTGTCGTTGAGCTGCTGGACAAGTTTCTTCACATGGCTTAAATATTAGATATCGGCAATCTCGGATTGTCTATCCGGTATATCCGATCAATATTATTAATATCGGCCATTGGAAATCATCGGGTTTAGCGGCAATATCGATATACAGTGATTGGAGCTGATTTCAGCTTCGCAACTTATAGACTTCGGTCAGGACAGTTTAGGTTTAGCGCATTTCTACATCCTCGGCAATGAGTCACGAAAGGCCGGTTCTGAAGTATGAGAAGATGCTTGAAAATGCTGATTTTACCGAGATAAGTTATCTGAGACAATATATAGAACGGTGAAAGGATGAAAAGGGCCTCAATTCCTCATTATATGGCCTCGTACTGGTAGTCTCATGATTCACAGGCTCCAATATATATACACCTAATTTACAGAGTTCGACAAATTCGATATTCTCCAATCTATTAAAGATGACAACCTACTGGTAGACTGAGGTGATATTTACAATCATTTTTAAAAGAATGCCACAATTCTGTTCAATATGAAGGGCGTTGGTGACGACTTACACCGACGGCGCGGATAAAGATTACGGCGCTCCGGCTGTCAGCAAAACCCCACTAACAGTGATACTCCTGCTTACGCTTGGCCTTTGACTTAACGTCTCCCAAAACGACTCTCGTTTGGACTGGCTACCATGAGACCGCGAGAGGACGCACTACATCTATGCGTGGCAGATAGAAGATGCCGACTCTGTCAGTTTGACATAGAGGAGGACGACTCGGTCGTCGCCCGTCAGTTTGTTCAGCCTTCATGCTCGTGACAGAAACTCACTAGAAGCAGGCATCAATCCCCAGCGGCTCTCTGCACCATGGGAATACGCCGAAGTTCTAAATATGTACAATGAAGTCGAGAACGTCGTTTTCCACGGGTGTTTCGGACAACGCTGTTCTAAGCAGAATCTCGTGCCTTTCTTTCATGCTGAATGCTTGTCACTCAGATCCCACGACTTGTCAGACGCGCTTATCGCTGCCGGAGAATATACTTTTGATCCTCATAGGTACGAACAACAGCAACGGGCGGATCGAGTACGAGGTCTGCTGGCGCCAAGGTTGAGGGGCAATCTTGGGATCAGACTCCCAGATGAGGTATTGACTATGATAGCGGGGCTTCTGATCCGTGAATGTGCTACGGTCACGGCTCAGGAAAGGTCTATTGGTACAGAGATCTCTGGCAATTCTGTTGATCTTTTGCGTGGTGTTTATGTCACTTACACCACGGTCGAGGGCATACGATACGTCAAGGGTATCGGTAACTGGAAATCGGAAGATCAACAAGTTCTTGCTAGCAAAGACGGCCACGCTGTTCAAAAGATCTGGATTGCTGAAGATTATCGAGGCATTCGGTTTGTCAAGTTCTGTTCGGAGAACACGGAATTGTCAGGACCTACCCCAATGAAGGACTCTTGGTGGAGAGCTATCTCTGCGCCCTGTAGTATCAACCGGATCAATGTCAAAACAGATGTGAGGACCACTCCATAACATCAAGACCATGACTAATGCAGTCTCAGGGTCTTAAGCTAAGAGACATATCGGTCCCTGAAGAGACAAACACCGATGTCAACGTCGAACATATCAGCTGGACAAGCCCTGATCACCCAAACCGAATCCTCAACCTCGAGACACTTGAAAACAGTGACGACTGTCTTAAGGGGCTCCGAATGATATCCTTTGACTGCAACGTCGAGGGCACCACGGGGTATACTGTAGTCACAGATGGAGAAGCCATCACTTGGATTCATGCGCATGGACCTGACGAAAGCGCTGAGTTTTATCCAGAGATGGAAGCTGAATACCCTCTCGGCTTCTTCATTTACATGCCACTTGATGATGGAGAGTTCATCACTGAGATTTGCCGACGATACTTGTTGGACCCGGGTAGCGACCCCTCGATCTGCTTGGTGGTAAGGTGAAAGCTCTGTATTTTGCTAGAGAATATGTTCTGACCTGATCTTAATAGTTCATCACGAACAAAGGAAGGGCCACCCAATTTGGGACAACTCGTCCACCAAACTCTCTCAATAACCTTGAAAGAATCCTCAAGCCCTCACCTAACGGCTCCAAGGTTTTCTTCAACGCCTGGAACTCTGTGGATGACGAGAAAGTGAAGTACTTGGCATTTGACAACCCAGAATCTCCCGTTCCAAGAGCTCTTCCACTATCTCTCATCCCAGACCCCCCGCACTTCATGACTGAAAGCAAAGATCTCTGGTTCAAATCCTCCTGTAGCCTCGAAAGAATCGTTGAGATGACTTTCTGTCGAGATATCTCCTATTCTAACACTATAATCGGAGTTCTATTCACCTACGAAGACGGACATCGAGAGTGTCTGGGTCGATTCCGCTTCGACAAGACTCTAGAAACGATCAGAGTAGACCAGACATCAGACATACACATTGGCAGCCTAAGAAATATGTTCAAGTGTTTGTATGTCACAGAGTTTGGCCTTTCGCCTCCTCATACCCAGGTCTTCCGTTCTTGGATGAAAGTCTCGCGGACTGGCACGTTGGAATGGTGGTGGTCATTTCGCCACAGCGTGGTTCGTCACATATCAGCTGAAGGAATTACGAGCAATATATTCGGCCCACCGTTACACTTGTATGATTAGTAGCGTTTGAGATTGACCTTGGAATGATTAGGATGGAGAAACACGATTAGAACTCGTTCAGGCACTTTATTTGATAGTTTCAGGAAAGATCAACGTCTCTCCTGAGTCTAACGTCCGAGTTCAAACGACTTCAACTTCTACTTGCACTGTAATATGCTTCGCTTACGAGGACTATAGAGTCCCATCTAAAAATAATCCCTTTTGCTTGCATAACTTGTCATTCTAGTGCCTTCATGGTTGAGGTCGGCTTTGGATAGGGGCTGCTTCCCTCAGCGAAGGACAATGTTTGATCTTCTCCTCGAGTTTTGCGAATACTTCAGCATCATTGGAGTCTAAATTAACGTATGTGAACCCATTCACACTGACCAAGCCCCAGGGACTGCTGGATCTATATGCTTGACTGTATGGCTTAGAGTTTCTCAGTCGAGGCTTGGTGATAGACCGAGGAACGGGTAAGCAAACTTGCTTAATTAGGTTTTGTGATGTTGGTAGAAGTAGCGCCGCGATGGATGCTGCATGGCTTTGTTCGGCCACCTTGTGGTAAGTGGCGTACTCAAGGATGTATCGCGTAGCGGTCGGGAACGGTATAGCATTTGGTTTAGGGGAGACTGGTAAAGCCGAGTTTGCATGGCGGGTGAGAACCAGGCGGTAGTCAGATTGGGACTTGACGGACCACGGGGATTTGAGCTGTCGGCCATTGTGAGGGATGCAAGCATTCTATCCCTCGCCTGGAGCAAGAACGGCAGCGCACCACCTCGCTGCATTGTTGGTAACATCCCCTAGGTCTAAGGTACAGGCGTTTTATAATAGCAAGCAAAACTAGTAAACTCATTTCAGCCTATGACAAGGGTTAGTTAGGAACGCAATGTGGGGTTTAGACAAGCTTTCGGGCTTGGGATTGCACAGACATAAGTAACCGATAGTACTTGGGTTAAGCTTTGCTTGTATGGCTAAGAAAACAAATTCTTTATTGAGTGGTTTATGACAAGAGCACGGAGAGCGGGGTTAAGTGCGGAAAACTGTCTCTCGTTTACTACATGCATCGAACCAACAGGTGGCAACACCATATTCGGCGACATCCAGGGATTGATTGGGTCGCTTACGTCAAGGTTGTATGAACCAACAGCTACAACATAATATGCTGTTGTGCAATGCGCGATTTACGAACTCTTGCATTACAACCAACAAACCTTTGAACATGGCGAACACGGCGGCTGTACCAGCGACTGCTGGTGAGACAAACACTCAAAACACCAACGGATCAGCTCCTATTACCGCCACGCATGGCCAGGAGGTTGTTGTAGCACGGGTATGTACTTTTGTCTAACTGAATTGCTCTGAGACATAGTTTCTGATCAAAGTGAGTATGGGCTGTAGGATGATGATGACGGCGATGGTGACTCTGCGCTTGGCGATGATTCGTGAGTCTTATCTCCAAATCTTTTGAAGAACCCAAGGTATTAATGTGTTTGTGTAGGGCAAGTTCGACCGCATCCATCACCTCGAGTATCCTTGAATACCGAAAATTCCAAGGACGCACGTTCCATAGTGAGAAGTATAATACGGAATACTTTACACCAAATGACGAGCAACAGAGGGAATCTATTGATATCACGTAAGCTGAATTCTATGGGAGCATACACCTCTTGCGACCTCTAACTGTTCAAAGGCATCATTATTTGACAATGCTTCTTGACGATAAGCTCACGCTTGTACCTCTAAAAGATGACATAAAGGCTAGTTGATTCGAATTCTTTGTCGGTTATGTAAACTAACATCGTGTAGAAAGTGCTTGATGTAGGTACAGGAACTGGTAAGTAATGCATAGCACGGTTCACAATGAACAACAGGAGCTAACGCATAACTAGGTATATGGGCAATGTATGCGTGACTCTCAACATCCAATCTTGATCAACTGCTAATTTTCCGAAGCGACTTCGCCGATGAATACCCCAATGCTGAGATTATCGGTACCGATCTATCTCCCATTCAGCCAAACTGGGTGCCCCCAAACGTCAAATTTGAACTCGAAGATGCAACTACAAGCTGGAGCTGGTCTGGCAACAGCTTTGACTTGGTCCATGTACGCTATCTCATCGGTGCTATTGCTGATTGGGGCGCGCTTTTTAAAGAAGCGTTCCGTTGTTGTGTCCCTGGAGACGGCTTCTTTGAATCCGTTGAGGTCAATCCTACCTTTCTTAGTGATGATGGAACAACCGACGGTGCGTCGGCAATGCAGACGTGGAATAAGCTGTTCAAAGAGGGAAGCAAGGCTTTCGGGCGTAATTTCTGTGAAGTTGAAGGGGATGTGAAACTGCTTCACGACGCTGGATTCGTTGACGTTCAAGTGACCGACTTCAAGGTAAGTGCTGTATTCCTGCTTGTATTGAGTTTCGTATCTCACATAACTTAGGTTCCTGTCGGAGGATGGGCCAAGGACCCCAAGTTGCGTCAAGTTGGCCAGTTCCTTCGCGCAACTATTGAAAACGATATCGAAGGTAATACATTCATCCATGTTTGACGTTATATATAAAGTGACAGCCTTCTAATGTATTACAGGATATACTCTTATGGTTTGGCAGCAGATCTTGGGATGGCCAGAGGACGAGTATCAGATGTTCCTCATGGATATGCGAAAGGCTCTGAAGAACAAGAACATCCACGGATATATGCGCGTTCGATTCATCAGCGGCCGCAAACCATAGATTAACTCATGATGGATATAACCCTTGAGAGGATGACCTTGATCATGATCATCGGGATAACGCATGAGGCGATTGAGTCAATGGAAGGAGCTTCAAGCCGCAGGTCAGTATATCATTAAGACATGTCTCACCCAATTCACAGAGGTTGCAGGACCGTTAGCCCCAGTACTTGGTCCAGATGCTGTTATTTTGCACGGTAGTCCAAGTTGCAAGCATGGCACTATCAGCATCCAAGTCTGCCAACGCAACTTCTCCTTGTAAGCCCTCCCGTAGCTCTCGCCAGTCGATGTAGCCTCGAACATCGCGACACAACACACTCTCTGCATCAGACCTGGATCGCATTGATAGTGCCTTCAGCGCATCTACTCATCCGACTAGTCACAACGAAGAACCTAGGGTTGGGCGACGTCATCCTTTGTCTGAATGCGATCACATTGGTAGTCAAGATGGTCGATTCCACGCACTACCTAGGCAATAAGATCGACTAGCTTAATTGACTAAGTCCGTCGTAAATACGTGCTGCACTATTCGGTTGAGACGGAACATTAGTATCTGTGATTATAGCGGCTTGTGGCGGATTAGTCAGAAGTTGTCTATTCCCGGATTATCCATCCCCGCACGCCTTCGGCACTAGGACCGATAGAATGACCATTTCAGGCAGTCTCGCTCTGCAGTTTAACTATACGCTTCTTCTGGTATCACCGATGCATAAGTGCTGACGGCTGTCAATACTTGCTGTACTACTCGTCATAACTGTGCCAGAAGTGATTAAGCGCTGACGGCACAACAAGTATCTCTCAGCATTAAAGTAAACCAAGATTCCTGAAGTATATTGAAGATCACCGTGCCTTGAGCTGATTGGATCGCTGGGTGCCGTTCGGCGCCGAGCACCAGGAAAGTGGCTGCGGAGAGACCCAAAACATCGATCGATATCTGTATGACGTTCAAGATCGCTTTCTATTTAAATGTGGAATAAGAAAATCCATAATCTTCTGCCGTGTTCGATATCCCTTCAGTATAGTTTGTTGGGCTTCTTTGCAAATCATCGCCATTCTTCACTTATATATGACAACAGTCACCGCATATAATTGAACCCCGAAAATGCCCAAGAGCACAAGAAACATATCGAAAGAAACTGTCACGGAGCTTCATGATGCTCCAACACCAAAGCCAGGCAAGGTCCTTCAGATCCGATCAGGAAAGATCAAGACACTCGTTGCTGAACCATCGGGAATCTTCAAAGAGGTCCAGAAAGGACACGTCTTCGTCAACGAGAACGGGATTGCCGGTGATATGCACGTCTATCCCGCCCACCGGAGTACGGACGAGCTCTCCGTCAATACGCCTCTGAGCATTATGAGAGCTGGCGTTGCGAAGACACTCCTAAACCAGAGCTATTCAACTATGGTGCTTTCGGTGAGAACATCGTTGGTACTCACTTGAACGAAGAGAACGTCTGCGTTGGTGACATCTTCCGTATTGGAAAAGATGTCATGGTCGAGATCAGTGAGCCTTGAAGTCCATGCTATAAGTTGAACCTCCGTTTCGAATGGAGTAGAGCACTGAAACGTATCGATCGTACGGCCCAACCAGGATGGAACGTGCGAGTCAAGAAGACTCGTTGGATCTGCGCGGGTGATTCAATAGAACTTATTCAACGCCAAAATCCACGGTGGCCAGTACTGAACGTCAAACGCGTCATCCAAGCCAAGGTCGTTGCTCTTCCATTAGTTGATGAGCTATGCAACCTGAGCGTTACGACCAGCATGGTCATGGATTACGCTAACCATCACTTACAATCGATGCCCAAGAAGTACGAAGTGGTCGATATCACACCTGTCACTTCGTGAGTCAAGCAAGTCACCTTTCGCCTTTCCGAATCTTTTACAATACGTAAACCAGCGTTCAACAAGTTTTCTTTCGCACAAATCGAGTTCGGTTCGGATGTTGAAAGGTATTCGCGCTCATACTCTATCGTCTCGGGAGATTTAAACCAATTCTGTCTTGGTATGGCGCTTGACGACCACTCTAAAGGTGGATCAAGCTATATCCATGCACAGCTCAAAGTTGGAGACACAATTACCATGGCGGCTGGTGGAGTTCCGAAAACAGCGGAAGACGAACAGAAATGCATCGCAGAGGGATTAGTGGATAAGCGAATCGTTATTATTGGCGGTATTGGGGTCACGTCTTTGCTTCTCGAGATTGTCCATTGGGATAAGCAGGGAATTGACTACGAAATTCACTACGCAACTCGCAGCCGTGACGAAGCTGCTTTCCTTGATCGTTTTGACCAAGGCAAGACAGCACTTTACGCCAAAACCGAGGGTAACAGACTAGATCTCAACAAACTAATTCCTAGGCCTGACCAAGACGGTAAATACACTATCCGTGTCTATTGCTGCGGCCCAGCAGGAATGATGAACGTGGCCAAACAACGAGCTCGGGGTCTCGGACACCCGGACCATATGCTGCATTTTGAAAGTTTTGGAGCAGATTCAACCGGGACTAAAGGGGATTCCTTCACGGTTGAAGTGGATGAGCCCGAATCGGGACGAAAGGAAACATTGGCCGTACCGTCAGACAAGTCTCTTTTGACAACACTGCGCAAGGCAGGATTTGATATGACTTTCTTTTGTGAATTAGGTGGTTGTGGCGCTTGCAAAGTAACTGTCTGCGAAGGCAAGGTTGCGCACAAAGGAACGGCTTTATATCCTGATGAGAAGGGAGGTAACATGTTGAGCTGTGTCAGTCGTGGGCTTGGACATATTACGATTGAGCTGGATTAGTAGGTCTTAGATAGTAATTGTGATTATGTATTTCAGTCCATCATGAAGACAATACCTTATTCATCTGCATCATAGCAGCGTTGATAGACAGCGGAGGGTACAAGCAGCCTTTGATCCTTGTATCGGCGTGTCTGTTCATCTTAAAACTTGGTCCAAATCTCATAAACTGGTCTATTCACTCCCTTTGAATCGTCCCTTTCTGGTCTAGATTGGGGGCTCGGAGTCATAATCGGACTGGCCAGTGGCAGGATTCGCATCACTGTGTTTGACGGCGCCCATGTACTTGTAGCATGACTAAGCCAAGAATCCAGATATCTCCCTTTTCCCTTCTTGGCTACAAACATAAAATTGATGTAGATTTGATCTGACCCCGCCCTAAACTTGTACTGAGTTTGGGATGTGGTGGGGCTGAGCTCTGAGCTCCCAAGATATGTAAGGTCAATGTTTAGTTTCAACCCCTGGAAGTCCGGAAAACACATAATAAACAACATCACTGACAGCACGAACCACCCAGATAAAATGCTGTTCCGTCGCAAACATCAGTGGTTCAATCTGAATTCTTTTATATGATGGGACGTACCAGAATTCGCCGCAGTGAGACCTGTATTGATCTTCATTAGTCAATCCATGTCTCTGCATATTCGAGTTCTAGGCCTCAATTCTAGCAAAGCCCAACATACCTACCCCTTTCTTGCAGAAGCTGGGTTGAAAATAAGGCTGTGAGTGAGGTGCTGTACCCCGCACCAGCCCGTCCAATACTAAGAGTTTTGATCAAATCAGGCTCTGCAAGTTATTGCCTGGCAACGGCTTGACGAATAGAAATATGATACGTTTATGTCCATGCGTGTGTATGTCAGCGCTAACTGCGTTACTTGATTAATCATATCTACTCGAGGCATTTTTCGTGGCCTCAGCCAGCCTTGATTGAGGCATATTTGATGCTTGTACTGCATCAACATCCCAAGGAGAATCCGAACCACTCAACAACTTTATGTTACCCACTGAGTTCAATGTCCTTTCAACATACAAACAATCTTCGTGGGTTTAGTTGTGTTCCTCAGTTACACGACGTACCAGAGTCTGAAGTCGAGGCAAAGAAACATATACAAACACTCCGCAAGGAGAGGGACCTGGAATATTGGTCGAAAAATGCAAGGGACCTCGGCGCTGTTATTGATCTGTAGGTATCACTAATATCCACCGCCTGCTCAGAGTGTCCTGACTGTCAACTACCTAGTCTCTCCAAGGACTTGTACCAACAGCCGTTTCGATTCATTGCCGAGTTCCTGCAGAATGCAGACGATGCGAAGTACTCAACCTTGGACAACCCCACTATGAATATTACGCTCCAGAATGGCACCATTCGTTTTGACACTAATGAGGATGGTTTCACTCGTACCGACGTTGAGGCGCTGTGTAGGGTTTGCTCGAGTTCCAAATTGCAGCCAGGTCAGTCAACTAATCAAACCGGCGAGAAAGGGATCGGTTTCAAGTCTGCTTTCAATGTCGCGGATGTAATATGGATCAAGTCAGGTCCCTACTCGTTCAAATTTGACGCGAATAAACCACTCGGCAAGGTCGTCCCCATCTGGGCCGAATTTCCACAAGAAACTCTCTCTAGGCAGACATCAATTCTTCTTCAGTTACGGTCTGATTCAGATGAATTGGAACTAGTTCACGAGGTTTGTAACCTGGAAGCTCCGCTGCTTCTGTTCTTGAGACGGATAGAGGAAATCAAAATCAGCGTTCACCATACAAAGAAATCTTTCTCTACCATACTTAAGCGCCAGCAAACGCCGATGACGGCCAGTCTTTTGGCCAGAGTTGTTCTGAAAGGTAGCCACTCATGCGACTACTGGGTCTCCCAATATCACGTACCCAAACTTCCCTATGATCCTAGACGAGATGGTTCGCAAGGCTCAACAATCTCAATTGCATTTCCAGTCAAGGTCGCCCCGCAGGTTTCGGATCTTGAAACTCAGCATGTTTATGCATTCTTCCCAATTCGTGACTACGGGTTCAAAGTCAGTCATGATACTTTTCAGCTCAGCATGTGTCCTCTACTAAGCTTGTTTAGTTCATTCTACAATCAGATTTCATCCTCACAGCTAGTCGTGAAGATATCGAAAATGGATCTGAGTGGAACAAAGCACTCCGTGATCAAATTCCCCTGGCTCTTCTCAAAGCAATTAATCAGTTCAATCAACATGATGCATACACTTCCTGGCTCCCTTATGTGGCGTTTGACCACCAACGTCATGGATTCTTTCAGGATCTGGGTCAAAGTACCTTGAGGCTGTTAGCAAAGGAGCCAATTCTGAAATCCTTTCAAGGGCATTGGGAATCACCATCGAAACTCACGCGTATCCCCAAGGAGCTGGCTGACCAAGAGGGCCATTCCATGATCATACCACGCTATTCACAGTACACATTAATTTCCCAGGATTATGAGCCGCAAGATGCGCGCACCCTGGCTTCTCTCGGGGTTGAAACTTTGTCTGACGATGGATTCCTGGGCGACCTTTCCAATTTCATTTCGCAATACCCAACTCTATTCCAGGCACATCCACTGAAGTGGCATTCACGTTTGGCCCAAATTCTGCTTGCCCTCTATCAAACCCACAAAGCTCAAATCCTCGCATTACCAATTGTTCACTTGAAAGATGGCCGTTGGATTACTCCTCACGCTGGCCAGCTTCTGCTACCTTTGAAATCAAGCCTTCTTACTGTCCCGAAAGGCATCCCGGCCTTTGAAGTTCACCCCGATTTCGTTCGGGATGATCGTTTGTTTCAGCTACTTGGCTGCTTTGGGATCCGAGAATCTGGGTCACGTATTGTATGCGACATCATCGCCGAAATGCACACCCGTATGAAAAAGCCACCGAAAGAAATCAACTCTAAGGATCTTGTCTCACAAGTGTTATTTCTCTTCCGGGCCAGATGGAAACCCTTGTCAGACATTAACAGAATCTGGCTTGTTGCAGAAGATGACTCTCGCCATCCCAGTAGCCAGGTCTACATTGATACTGATCTAGCATACTCTGCAAGCGAGGTCTTTCAACACCACAGAAGTAGGTTTCACTTTCTACACAAAAGCTACAGAAATGCTATGGAGCGCGACCGTGGTTGGATAGAATGGATGGAAGAGGCGCTTGAGGTAGCACGCGTTCCTCGTCTCTTATCAACGACTTGGGGAGACGAAAGGCGCTACTCTATCGCCGATGATCTTTGGTTCCTTCTGAGACACTACAAACCGAAAATTATCTTGGAGATCCTAAGACATCACTGGCCTACCTATTCTCCGTTGATTCAAGGAGCGTCAGAACAAGCCACCCGCGTCGAAAAGGAGACGACAGATACAATCAACGCTCAGAAAGACCTCCAAAGGCATCTCAGAGCTTCAATAGAGTGCATGGAAGCCTTTTGTCATGGCGGTTACATGATGAAACTATCAAGAACATACGTTCCCCGCAAGAATGTACTTCTAGGCTTGGGGTACCAACTCTCAGTTGCCAACGATCCGGCCATTATTTCTTCAGTGAAACTCGGTATGAAATCAACCAACGAGCACCACTTCCTTGACCTTGAAAATCCAGAAGATGAGAGTTGGGATTTTTTACACAATTTTGGAGTCATCGTCCTGTTAAAACCAGCTCAGTTCATCGCGCGCTTGATGTCCCTCCAGGGATCCAACATCACAAAGGATCTAGCTTCTACGCTCTACGAACAAATCATGGCCTGCAAAGATGAGAGCGATTTGGGGTCTATAAGGTGCTCATACTCAACAAAATTGCTTGGTCTTGACGCTGACGTGTGTATAGACGAGCCTTTTCGGAGGCGGAGCTGATACTAATTCCATCTGAAAAGGACCTTTCAGACAACCAAGTTTTGCGATGGGTGACTGCAGATGAGTGTGTCTGGGAGGGTCCCTCGTGTCTGCAGAAGATTCCCTGTTTGGGCATGTACTATCCGTCTCACGAGGGATTTTTCAGAAATTTGCTTAATATCCAGGACGCGAATCTGAAAACCCTTGTTTCTGAAATTGGAAAAATCACTTTAACTGATTCTCTTGGCTATATACGGAAGCTCTTGGAGACAACCGGGCACTATACCCACGCTGCGTCCTATTCAGACCTCAAAGATAATCGTATCTTTAGCCGACTGAGAGAACACAAGATGTGGCCAGTGTCCTCTGGAGAGCCACGCCATGAGTTTGATCGCTTGATGGACAGCAAAGAAGCATGGTACATTCCCGACCATGAACATCTACGCTCTTGCTTCCGAGGCAAGCTTCCATTCTTATCATTCGACCCAACAACTCTTGCTATTCTTCGCCCCCTTTTTGAGTTGCTTGGTGTGGAAAAGCGCCTTATTTCAGCAGCATCCAGATCGAAGTCAACTACAGATGGAGGTATACGTCCCATTCAGTATTATACTCAGATTTTGACACAAAAGTCCAAACTGATAGCAAGGTAAGCGACCCTTGGAGTTGGTGGCTACATGTATTGCAGTTTCTTATAACCCTCTTTGCTATCTAGGCTTGTTCCCATCACAAACCCTGACCGTGAAAGAATATTGGGACATCTTCATGATATTCGAGTCTACCAATGCGAAAGAATCTTGAACAAATGGACGGTTGTCACCCAGACAGGCGATATTGTTGAGGGAAGAGTAGAGCCTGGGCGAGTGTGCCTGACCCAGAGGCCGGGGGGACTAGATATATACTTGTGCCATGAAGATTGCAGTATCCTGTCACCTCCCCTGGAACTAACAGAAGACCTTGCATCCTTCTGTGGTATTAAGAACCTGGAACATCGTCAGCTTCTAACTCATATCCTGGTACAACAGGATGTGCGACGCATCACAAGAGATCTTGACAGAAGAGGAGTATCAAATGATGTCACAGGCTTTGATGATCAATTGGAACCTCCAGATGGTAAGGCTTCTGGAACATGGAAGCTTTACAAGCTAATAATTCAGAAGGGAGCACCCAAGCCTATCAAGGTGGCAGCGCCGGCTTCTTTTCCGCTAAACGCGATATGTCTCCGCCGCATATGTTAGATAAGGATGGGAGTCACATTTCCAAAACAGAGAAGTACCCTTTCGAGTCACAGCTGGGCGAGCCTCAGGTTTCAGAGAGAATAGAGAGCCACAAGACTGATGATTTAGATGTTAAGAACCTTGGAGTGGTTAATGAGTCAGGAACAGTACGCCTCATACCTAACTGCACACCAAGTAAGGAGGCTAACGATCCATAGGAGAATCATGCCAATGATCCAGGAGATCTACCCGTTCAGCTAAACAATGCCTTGATCAATGGTAAGCAAAAGAGAATTGAAAATGGCAGTATTTGGAGCTCCATCTTATGGACTTCACTTGGGGGATAGGTCTTGAGTATTGGAACAGCATACTAAACCCCTATGTAGCTATTTCCACAACTGATACGACATTTCCTGGATCATCCTGGCGTTCGACTCGCGGTCTCGCTTGGCCCAAAGACCAAAAAAGATACAAATTGATGACCTTAGGGCCAATGGGTAGCTCCATTGAATATGGAGTAATGGCTACATCCATCCCCTTCTCATATTCGCTGTCCGGTACTCATGAGAGCGAGGATAACTTTCTTGGACAACTATACGTAAGTGAGAAGTTCCATATCTAATATGGCTAAGTTTTGTTCTCATTTAAATTGAAAAAGGTGTCCGAAGCGTTAGGAGAGATACTGCGAGGGGATTACAATCCTAGTGAACATTGGACTAGCGACCTGAGAAGAAAAGCTAGTCATAAGCCATTTGAGGGCGATGACCCTAGTATCTCCACGTTTACTATACGGGATAAAAATGACAGACTGAGGGGATTCTTGCTTCAACATGGTTTCGATGTTCAGCAATTGGCTACGTCTTCCACCTTCCATATTGAAACAGTTGTTTCTGATGAGTCCTTCGACTCGGGGTTTAGGCTTCACTCAAGCCAGGCGAAGAAGGTTGGTATATTACACCCCTACCGAAACCATGCTTCTCCACACTAATAGTTTAACCAGGCCCAATCTCTATCATTAGCAAAGAAGAGCGACCATAGACACGCGGAACTCTTCATACTGGCGTTCGTTGCCAAGTTGAATAGTAAACCTACGATAGCCTTCTTCGCTGATCCATGGAGTTTATACAACAGGAACATGCTCTCACTTGAAGCCTTGAGCGGCTACTGGGCGCATTTTAGCGAGAAAACCCCATCTATCAACGTCTGTAGCGCTCTGCAAATGATACCGCGATCTTCGAGCACCACTCGCACATACGAGTATCGCACTTTACAGTTTAGGGAAATTCGCTTGCTCAAGCTCTCGCATGGATCCTGCGACATGCCTCTTTATGGTACAATCTACCACGCACCTGTTGACTCGACTGAGTCATATCGTGCTCTGTCTTACGTTTGGGGAACCGTTAACTTGGACCTGGCTCCTTACTATATCAACACCCCTGACGGTCGAATTACAATTTCTCTATCCCTTTACCTAGGACTTCGAGCCATCAGAGACGCAAGCGATGAGATTATTCTGTGGATTGATGCAATCTGTATCAACCAGATGAGTAACACAGAGAAAGCCATTCAGATCCGTCTTCTCAGCAGCATCTTCCAGTCAGCATCTCAAGTAGTAGCTTGGCTAGGCCCTGAAGGTGACAACAGCAGCGTTGTCATCAATAAACTGAATTCAGTGGCACAACATAAGAAGTCAAGCTACTGGCCTAAGGTCCTCAGAGGCAATGAGCTCGACTTGTTTGAAATCCATCTGAAGGGCTTTAATGAAGACCTATGGGCCAGTCTTGATGCCTTCTTGGACCGTCCATGGTTTAAGCGCGCTTGGATAGTGCAAGAGCTAGTTCTCTCACGAAACGTCTTGTTAGTCTGTGGCCAGTCACAAATCGGCTGGGATGATTTCTTCGATGCCCTCAAGCTTTGTGAGCGTGGTTTGAACTTGGGTTCAGACAACCGCCTGGAGGAAACTCGTCTTCTCCCACACGCAGGGTGGGCATACGCTTTGGGGATCACAAGGAACTCATTGATCTACCAAAAACGCAAGTTTGGTCTCCTCAACCTGTTCGAGGTCTTTTCTCATTGTCAGGCGAAACATAGGATCGATAAGTTATTCTCGCTGTTGGGAATCGCATGTGACTCCACAGAGAAGGCGCTTGATCCAGACTACGATTCGCCTGAATCAACCGTTATTCTACGATATGCGAAGTGTTTTGTTCAGAGAGGCCAGGTCATGGATCTTCTTTCCAGAGCTGGAGCCTCGGGGTCTTACAAGTCTTGCTCTTGGATTCCAAACTGGACAGGACAGTGTTTTCCACCGTCAATCACAACCTGGGAAACTCAGAAGGGAGACTTCTACGCTGGAGGAAAGAACTATCCTGATGCAACAGTTCAACAGCCTCGTCTTTCCGATCCGTGTGTGCTACAAATCCGAGGGTACACTGTCGATACTATTGTCTTTACAGCTGACATTCATACGAGTGTTAATATTCGGACGGAATTTCACAGTGTGGCGCAAAGATACCGACAATTGCTCGAATTCGTACAAGATTATCCCTCCGGTGAGAGTAAACTAGATATTCTACTCAGACTTCCTATCGGAGATGCGAAAAGGCCCCACCTTGAGTCTACAGTCGACAAATTGCGAGCTTATCGAGAGTTTGCAGATGAGAAGCCTCAAGAATGGCCGATTGATCTAAGAGAGCTTGTCTGGGGGACCAAGCGAAGAGGTTCCGAAGGGGAAGCCGTGGTAAGCAGGTACTGGCAGACTGCCAACGCCTTGAGTCACAGGCTCTCCGGTGCCGTTTTCTGCACGACGAGTAAAGGTTACGTAGGATTGGTGCCAAAATCTACGCAAAGAGGTGACAGTGTCTGTCTGTTCAGTGGGGGGCGGACGCCTTTCATTTTACGGAAACATGACAAGGCGACGTTTGCTCTAGAAGGTGAATGTTACATACATGGAATCATGCACGGGGAGGCATTGCTAGCCCCGGGCCTCGAAGATGTTGTGTTTTCGATTATATAATCTGATGGCTGACCATGCTGGGACTAAAATGAGGATAGGGTCACTTTGTACTATTTCATAGTTTGCTTGAATGTGTTTAAACAATTAAGATGCAATTAGTACGAAAGCTAACATATTTTCTGAGGCATCAGAGTAACTAACGAAAATAAAGGCATAAACATAAACAAATGCATTATTGTTGCACGAATTCAAACGCGATTAGCATTAAATATCGGGAAATCTACTCTCTACGAGAGGTCCGAGTGCTATAACTCCAGGGTATCACCCTATGCCATCCATGATGAGGGCCTTGGTGTCAGACCGACAGAGTGCAATACATTCCCTGCCAATAAGTAAGTCTATGTTATTAGAGTGTCATTCATTGACCTTTTCAAGATCATGAAGGGCCAGGTAGTAAGACATATGGATGGCCAGGTCGGAACTAGGCTTCTGTGAATGGGCTCAAGTAATTTGCCAAAGATTGTAAAACCCAGTCCAACGAGTATACTACGAATAAGACCGAGACACCGTTTCACTTTATTTAGTTTCAAGCCATGGCTTGCAGAGCAACGTCGAACTCTTCCGCAATAGTCTCCTTCCATTGTGAATCATCCTTCAGAGGCTCCCATCCCAACTCCCGGCTCCTTTCACCACGAGTTTCAGAGCTAGACGATATAAGACAGTGACTTGAGCAGACAGCAATGAGACTTACTTCGAACAAAGCCCAAGTTCAGTGACATGTTCATCACCACGAAACCAGTCCTTACTGAGTTCCGTCAGAGTGACACTCTTCGGCTCAGCGGCGAGTTTGCCTCGTTGACATCCAACTCTGGCGATTTCTTGAGCTATTTCAAGCCATGTTTGTTCCCCAGCATTAGCGAAGAAGAATCCCTCTTTTCCGAAAGGGACTTTTTCATTGGCGACTATCTTCTCCACGATGAGAGTGTACAAGGCAGCGACGTCTTCGATATGAGCATGATCCGAAACACCTTGACCATCGCCAACGTAGATAGCTTCGCCGCGAGCAATAGCAGCTCTAACTAGAGTTGGAATCGGAATGGAAGATGTCTTGAAAAGACCCGTGCCTCGACCGTAGATCAGCGGTGGACAGACAATGTAAGTCCTAACACCCAACTCTTCACCCATCTCAAAAACTGCAACATCAGCAGTCCTCTGGATGTAAGGCTCCAGACCCTCTCTCATTTTCTCATATGCGTAAATATCATCTTTATCTAAAAACACCCTCCTCTCAGTAAACTTCTTCGAAATAGGCCTGTTACCAAAGTTCGATGTCCCCGAGGTATGAATATAATGCACCTCACGCGCAGTTTCTTTCTTGCGCTGAGCAAGACCACGCAGGAGGGCTTTTGCAGCGGGGATGTGGTATCCGAGCGAAGCATGGATGACGATGTCGTGAGCTGGGGCTGTTTGGGTAAGGAGCGAAGTGTCGTCGAGGTTTGTGTAGAGTAGAGGCGTTACAGGGAGGGTGGAGATGGTTGTAGCTTGGGCTTCGGTGCGGACGAGGGCGGTTATGGGGAGATTTTGGAGGGAGGTATTGGACAAGATTGCTGTTAGGACACTGCCGCCACTGGGGGAGTTAGTATGTGGGGTTCCTGAGAGGAGAGAGGGGAGTTACACGTAACCGGTTGCACCAGTAAGGAGAATCTTTGGAGTATCCATTGGAGTAAAGTGAAGTAAAAGCGTACTAGATTTGAGTTGCGTTAAAGAGTGATCTGAACTTCAGTAACCATCATCCAACTCCGTTCACGGAATCGTGAGAACAGTCAAGCTCTTATAACAATCTCACGATAATATGCACCCATAAGACATGTACTCAAAACAAGCATAGCTAGTTACCCAAAGCAGAAAGTTCTGTGCTGGTCTCCAGATGGCGTCGGGGTTAAGGCCGGACTTAGCAGCAGTTCACCTTAAAAACGGATATAAACTTCAGCATGCAGATTTAATGCTAGATGATGTCGATAACGTTATGGATTACTATTTAAAACGTCATTGGATGTATTATTGAAGATCTGCTTGCTAAACCCGTGTTGTTATGGTAAAGTGATGTTGGATTCAGGTTTTGATTTGCGATGCGAATCTAGCTGATAGCTTATGACAGGGACATTACTGGAAATACACGTACTTCGCTTCAAGGATACAACCTTTAGACTGCTCTGATGTCTTTTCTCGCCTTTTTTATCTTGGACTTTTGGATAGTAAATGGCAGAGACTCCTAATCATCACGCCTCTGGTAAGCCAGGTTCGCAACCAATTTGTTAATTCATTCTAAATTCTTTTCACTTTAAAATGGTCACGAGAGGGGCACTAACAATGGTCTTGTTTATAACCTCCTATCGGTTTGGATGCAGTGACAATAGCATCTTACCTGGGACTTGACAACATGCAATATGCGTGAGACGGGGTTTCGTCGGTTTTACAAGCGATACTTATTCCAGTCTCTTCCTGTAGCTGATATCTCAATCAGAAAGGTCGATTGATTCTGTGTTATTTTCATCTAATCTAAGATCGATCAAGGTGGAGCATGCTTAAACTCTCTCTTCCTTGCACCTCTTTTTGGTAAACTTCAACAGTGTATGGTGAATTCACCTGGAGAGATTGCCCAAATTCTGACCCGATAAGCTCACGTGATGACTCAACCGGGACCAACCTTATTGATCATTGATGCTGTGCATCACCCGAAACCTGGGGTAGCAAGCACCAGTTCGACATGCCCATATTAACAAAATAACGCACTGTATCAGCTAGCTTTCCCCTATTCAGGCATCATTGTTTTACCCGCCAAAAGCCAATCAACATTTCGCGTTGTCAATAAAGCTCAAGTTTCCGCCAAGGCAGATTGGCTAAATGCCAGCTTTGTCATCAACAACCAGCGCTAAGCGGGTCGTGGCGGTGCTAAGGCGCTGGCTCCCTCACCCTAAAAGGCTCCAAGGCCGCAATTAAACGGCACAGACTGAGTGATGTTGTAAGCAAAACATGATTTACCACGCGGTCAGTCAATGGCAGCGATTTAGTGGCACTTTTTCGTTTCAGAATACTACGTAGTAAGGTTCTGGGCGCATTCCGGCGAAGCAGGCAGCAGAGTTGTGGCTTGGTCGACCAATCAGACTAGGGCCGGGAGAATTGGTGGAATGGCAGCCAATCAAGTTTGCTAAGGCAGCAGAAAGGCAGAAAGGCATCCATCCATTTTAGTCCTACAACGACACGACGTCAATGGAGACACACAAACCTTCGGCTGAGTCACAGCCCGGAAGTGACAATCAATTTTTGTGTATAAGAGACCTCTCCACTGCTCGCTCTCTCTTGTATTATCTTCATTCAACTCTTCTCAATACAAATCCACCTGTGACTTCTTGACCCAATAGCAGATCAATTTATTTATGGTGCTGCGCCTCCAGCTGTGCTTACTGATTGTCTTGATTTGACTGCCCTTAATTGCTGCCGCCAACAATACACAACACCACTACCCCGCATCATCATCATCATCATCATCATCACCTATCGCCAACTGCCAACATGCTCTTTGGTCGAACATCTGGATACGGGAATGCTCCCGTATGCGGCTGCTATATCTTCATTCCACACACACACGGTCCCAAGTATCTTCCCCAGGTCAACGTCAAGGCCCATACCACTATTCTCGCCACTACATCGCGCACAAACCTCACTCAGACCTTTGTCAACCCTCTCACCGAACCCATCGATGAACTTCGCTACGTTTTCCCTCTCTACGATGGCGTTTCCGTCGTCGCTTTCACATGCACTGTCGGCTCTCGCGTCATCAAGGGCGTAGTCAAGGAGCGACAAAAGGCTCAGCAAGTCTACAACGAAGCCAAGGCTAAAGGACAGACCGCTGGCCTGTTGAAGCAATCTCTTGAAGCCGCTGATACATTTACTACCACTATTGGAAACGTCCCTGCCGGAGAAAAGGTCCACGTTGACATCACCTATCTTGGCGAGCTCAAGCATGATGCTCAAGTTGACGGCCTTCGCTTCACTATCCCCACCCGCATTGTTCCACGATATGGAGCTGCCGAGTCCCTTTCACCATCGAATGTTGCACAGAATGGAGGAATCTCCTTCACCATTGACGCAGAGATGCCAGATGGCTCTTCCATCAAGTCTATCCAGTCACCTTCTCATCCCCTTTCAGTCGAAATCGGCACTACATCCACCACCAAATCCCAGGAGCCATCCCTCCAGAGAGCCTCAGCTACCCTTCAACAGGGAACTACTCATCTGGAGCGGGATTTTGTCGTCCAGGTTGTCGCTACCAAACTTGGAGAACCGTCTGCTATCCTTGAGACTCATCCCACAATCCCCAACCAGCGCGCCATCATGACTACCCTTGTCCCCAAGTTCAAGTTGCCAACCGAAAAGCCCGAGATTGTTTTCATTTGCGACAGAAGCGGAAGCATGGGCGGCAAGATCCCTGACCTCAAGAGTGCTCTCCAGATCTTCCTGAAGTCTCTGCCCGTCGGCGTCAAGTTCAATATTTGCAGTTTTGGTTCCCATTTCGACTTCCTCTGGGATCGGTCCCAAACCTACAGCCAAGAGACTCTCGACAAGGCTGTGCGACACGTCGAGACCTTCGATGCCAACTATGGCGGCACTGAAATGTACCGTCCTTTTGAAGCAACCTTTCAGAAGCGTTACAAGGATATGGACCTTGAGGTCTTCCTCCTCACCGACGGTGAGATCTGGGACCAAGACCGGCTCTTTAAGCTTATCAACAGCGAGGTAGCTGAAAGCAAGGGCACCGCAAGAGTCTTTTCCCTAGGTATCGGAGCCGGTGCCAGCACTTCTCTGATCGAGGGTATTGCTCGGGCTGGCAACGGCTTCGCTCAGACAGTTGCCAACAATGAGAAGATGGACAAGAAGGTAGTTCGCATGCTCCGAGGAGCTTTGTTTCCTCATATTTCCGACTACTCTCTTGAGATCAAGTATGGGAAAGAAGAGTCCTCTACCGATGATGACTTCGAGTTGGTTGAGAAGGTCATTGATGGTCTGAAGATCGACACTGCCGAAGTCGAAGACAAGACCAAGACCGATGCGCCAAAGAAGCCCATCTCGTTATTCGATACATCTGCCGACAACGATGACGACACTGTTATGCCCGATGCACCCTCTGTCGATACCAAGTACGACCATCTTCCTACTGTTTCTGTCCCTCGTTACCTCCAGACCCCTGGCACAATTCCTCCCCTGTTCCCTTTCAACCGCACAACAGTTTACGTTCTTCTCTCCGACGATACCCCTACCCAACAACCCAACTCAGTCATTCTCAAGGGTACATCTCGCCATGGCCCTCTCGAGCTTGAGATCCCCATCACCACTGTTGCCGAGAAGGATTCTGTTATCCACCGTCTCGCTGCCCGCAAAGAGGTGAAGGAACTTGAAGAAGGACGAGGATGGCTCACTCAAGCCAAGGATTCCAACGGCAAACTCCTCAAGGACAAGCACGATGGTCACTTCTCAGACATGGTCGAACGCGAAGCTGTCCGCCTAGGCGTCAAGTACCAAGTCGGAGGCAAGTGGTGCTCGTTCGTCGCTGTTGAAGACAACAAGGACGTACAAGAGGTTGGAGACGTTCAGGAAAGCAAGCCCGAGACATCTGAGAATACTCTTCAACCGCAAATTATGTCGGGATTTCATACTTTTGGAGGCGGTCAACAGTTGCAACAGGCACAGAGCACCGACATGCGTGCCTCTTACTCGAGCGCGCCAGGAAGTTACGCGAGCAGATCGTTATCGTTTCTTAGTCGTAAATCGTTGAATCATACAAAGAACTCTTCGGATGTATCTGACATTCCATCAGAGGGAAATCGCACTTCCAGCATTGGGGCTGGGGGAGGTCTTTTCGGCAATGCCTCATCAGCGAAACCAATTGTTGGTGGCCTGTTTGGTAGTAGCTCAGGGGGATCGTCCACCACTGGCAGTGGTCTATTCGGAGCCGCTCCGGGAGCGTCCAGTGGTGGTCTTTTTGGTGGCGTCTCAAAGGGTACATCCAACAGCTTTAGTTTTGGGGCTGCTTCACCTAGCGGCGGGGGTCTCTTTGGTAGTGCTCCTCCTCCTCCCGCTCCTATGGCTGCTGAACTACCAATCGTGCACGCGGCCCCAGTTGGTAAAAACTTTGGCGAACACCCTGCTAGAGTCTCAAGAATGGACGATTTCGCTTCCAATTCGGATTCCGGTGAAGACGAGGGATTTGCACTGTTCGATGACGCACCCGTTGCTTCTGCTTCCCTTGCCTATGCACCTCCTCCTGCACCCACTGCACCCGCTGCCCCCAAGATAGCCACGATGGAACCATTGCAGGCACTCACAACTCTGCAAACCTTCTCAGGTAGCTGGTCTTGGAGCGCTGATCTTGAACGTGTACTCGGCGTAACAGCCGAACATATCTCCAAACTGGACATCCCGTCTTTAGTCAACGATCACGCAGACAAGGATGACGTTCTTGCGACGGCTTGTGCTGTTGTCTTCTTCAAGAACAAGCTCAAGGATGAGATGGATACGTGGGAGATGTTGGTGGAAAAGGCTGAGGGATGGTTGGAGGCTAAGATTGGGGAGGACGTTATTGCTGAACTTTTCGCTGTTCTTGAGAAGCCTTGAGAAGGAATTCTAGGTGGCTTTGAAGTGTTAGTGTTATTGGGAAGGTAGTCTAGGTAATTAGGTATTATGAATTCTATGTCGTATCGACGCATTGTGTCCCTTGAACTTGTGAAGCTTCTTCTGTTACATTGAACCTCAGTGATACTCTTGTCTTCCAGCCAGATCAATGAAAATGAGGACTAAGGCAGCTCCTGGGTTCTCCAGCGAGCATTAACACATGATGGATGGCTGGCGAAAGTTACAACAAACTCTACGCAATAGACAATTGAATGGCAGCTTCGGTAAGTCTTATCTCGTTTTAGTGTTGAACTCTTTTAGGTTCAGTGATGTTATCTTCCAGTGGTAGTTAGACTGACTACACCACAACTCCCGCAGGACCACTTTGAAGGATATGCAGTCGCGAGTCAACCAAAATAGAGCTATAAGTCTCTTTCACCGCGTTTATCAGCGCCTCCAGCCTTGCTACCTTTCTCCTTGACCTAGTTTAAATCGCCTACTCTGCACAACAGCCCTCGCATACCAAGACACTACTACAGCCCACCACCCAATCAACTCAGAATTCACCAGATTCCACGCGAGAGGATCTGCTGCTTACCAATTCTCGACGCTTGAAGACTTTTTAAGCCACAAAAGTCTGCATCATTCTAGCGATTCGCTTCACCAAGGCCAGCCTGCATACCCTCACACGGTAACGACATATCTACAATCCCACCAAACCCAAGACGTTCCTAATATGCTAGAGATCCCATTGAGAATACTGAGGTGAGGAGTGGTCTAAAGACAACAGGTTCCTAGGAGGTAAAGGGTTCCAATGACACGCTACCATAGCATGGTGAATATCGAGGCGACTGGCAGCAGTGAGCCACCAATATCGAGCGATCTCATCTTGCCGGGCAAAGACTTGATAGTATTCCATCATCGTATTGTCTCCTTGCTCTCCAAGGGCTCTCTCTCTGATACATTGCAGGTAGAAATCTCGGTCCTGATTCATTTGGTGACTATCCCGTACTCTTCAGTTCCCTCTGACCGGCTCTTGAGTGAGGAACTTGGGATACACTGCTGCAAATTGAAGAGGAACGAGTTCAGCAGACCCGAGATCAATAATGCTGGACTTGGTAGCATTGGTTTGAGCGATGGGACTTGCCAGTTGACTTACCCCTGGACAGTACGTTGATTGGGATCAAAAATAATATTATTACCAGAAAGATCGCCGTGAACTAATAAGTGAGGTGCATCATCGAGTTCAGGTATCCAGTATAGATGAGTAAGTGCCATCTGTCCCTGCCACTCAGCGACTGTACCGCCAGGAATGTCATTGATTTTGGCCCGAACCCACGCCAACGCAGTTTGTTCTATTCTCCAATTAGAAACATTCATGGTGTATTAGACAAAACTTACTCTTCTCATTAATGCAAAGCAAATCCAGGCTTGCATTCGCAACAGAGCGAATCACTTGCCTCCGCGCCTCCCCCAACGGCTGTATATCTGACTAAGGCAAGGGAGTGCCATCAGTCCAACCAGCTGCTAGAAACGGTGCGCCAAGTAAGTTCTCATGGCTGTAGCTGAACGTAATGAGTGGTTGAAAGAGGGGTATTCTTGCGTTGTCGATACGCCTTCGGAACTCAGCTTCTCGGTTTAGAAGAAAAGCTGCATGAGCGCTTATTCGATTTTTGGGGATGCGGATCGCTACGCGGGTATTTCCAGAGGTTTCTAGGGCGTAGACTGTGTACTCTCCGCTGGAGTAAGGGTTAGTGTCGGTGTTGTGAATGAAATGGCATGGTGAGCGTAGGACTCTGGTCGCTATAGTGCGAACATCCTCTGGGTTGGGATTCATGGACTCTGTCATGGTCGATGAATGTCGTGGAGAGGATGAGCTTGGGTGAGATTTGTTCACAGAGGATGAGAGATGGCGGTTCACTCGTTTGCGTGTGAAGCCAGCACTTCTGAACCAGGATGAATGAATCGAAACAGGGTTGAAAGATTTGAGTTACGCATAGATGTGAGGAAATGTGTTCTTATGGGGGTCCAGGGCTGAAAGTCTCTTTTGCGCACTAAAGTCAAAACAGAGATGTCGTTGTGACAACTAAAAGTGAAAGGTTATCATGTAGCCTATCCCACCACTACTATACCCAGATAGTACGAGGCAAAAATGTTTTTGCTTTTCTTGCATTTTCTATTGGTTTTTCCATCAATTATAATCGGTAGTTCGTTCCTGTGTCCAGCCAGCCAAGGAAGAGCAACATCCCTCGGTGAAAATTACTATTGCACCTTTGTATAATGGCAAATACTGTTTCTCCGAGCTCTGGAAATGCTCAAGTGAATTTGATACAAGATTATGAGTTTGTGATATAGAGCTGCTGAGCTGCCATTCCAAAAGAATTGTATTGACACCTACTGATCCTTCACCCGCGAATGAGATGTTGTGCTCTTGTAGAAAGAATTCTGGATAAACAACATCAAATACATATGTATTATTCTTCTAACTGACCACTAAACATAAGAAACCCGGTCCTTCTCGACCCCTTACTCAAGCAAAGATCGTCCTACTACTGATAGACACCAGACAAGCTGCTCCGGCACGCAAGGCCAGCTCACGTGCTCTGAGCAACATAACATATGAGAAGACTTGGTGATCATGTTACTGCACAGGCATGCGTGCCATTCATATTTAGCGCCGATAATAACTTCGCCCCAAGATGTAGATATAGGTACTGCCGTCACTGTTGTTGCCGAGGCAAGTCAGGTGGCCGCTGTATGATGTATGGGCTGATGTGACTCACTTGTTTGAATAAGCGTAGATTTCCTTGTTGTAATTTACGTAATGGTTTCCCTGGTACTTCTCAGGCTCTGACATCCTTTTCTTGGGCTCTGCAACTCACTCTGTTGTTAATGCCATGGTGTAGTTGAGATACCGACTGACGCTGGAGGAGTGCGATGAGAGCGCGAGCCTGGGTCATCTTTGGTCTGGTCATATTGATGAGGTGTAACGACTATAGTCTGAGAGTAGAAAAGAAAATCTGGATTCTTGTTGAGGATTATGATAGCTTTGAGGCAACGATAAATGCCAGCATCAGGTTCATTTTATAGTCGACAAGACACCAGCGCGCGCGGGGCCTTGGAGGCATTTGAAACGAGTGAACTGGTCAGCCACTAACAACATAATTCTGTGGTGATTTGCCAGCCTGATCTTGGGCTGACCATTGGCTATGGCTGGATGCTGCTGTCTGCACACCATATGCAGAGCTTCCTTCACCATGGTGCGGAGGCCTTACCCCGATTGGCCTACGTCTTCTGTATTTGAAGCACTATCTACCTACAGGCACTTCACAGCTATTAATAGACAAAGAAGGACCTTGTAGCCTGATTCTGTCTCAAAACCGTTGGTTTTCATCCATGTGTTTCATTTCGAAACAAGTGAAGCACTTTATCCTGTAGATCTACATGCCCCTGTTCAAGAACCGTAGTACTGGACACGGAAGAAGTCAAGATAACAATAGCTGATGTTTTAGGAACTTTTTAATGACATGATTGTAAGTAAGTAAAGGTAACAATGTCAACAAGTATAATAAAATACCTCAAGAAACTCATGCAGTTCTAATTGGCGGGGCTGGGGGCCTTACTCATCAGAAATTCCAGCCCCCAGCTCATCAAACAGCCTAACGTAACACGATCATCCACTAATCGTCTTTCAATTTCCTCACACCCTTCACTGTCTCTATTAATTTTCGGCTCGTGTTCAAATGGCTTCGCTTCTTCGGAAACTACCCTGGCCTGGCCGCGCATGGAAGCCGCTTCCTTTTTCCAATCCCAATTTCAAGCGAATCCCTCTTGGGGACAAGATAGAAGAGGAGCTCTTCCCAGACTACGTCCCATCACGTTACTATCCAGTCAAGATTGGAGAAGTCATCCGGAATCGCTATCAGATAGTTGGCAAATTGGGCTTTGGAGCCAGTTCAACAGTTTGGCTAGCCCGCGACTTGGAGTAAGTTGTGCCCAGACCTACGAGGAACTATTTTATTTGCTAACATCGCCTAGTGGCCGTCGTCATGTAGCACTGAAGCTCTTTATCCATTCCAAATCCATGGGTCAACAGCTAGACAATGAGCTCGCAATGTACAAACGCATCTCTGCGTCATCAACAAAGCATCCTGGCCGCGGAGCGGTGAGAGAGCTCCTTGACTCTTTTGACGTCACTGGACCTGATGGGTCTCATAGATGTCTAGTTCACCCTCCACTATGGGAGAGTGTTTTGACATTCCTTTACCGTAATCCAGTGAGAAAACTCCCGGCACCAGTCCTCGCATTCGTCCTTCGACGATTATTTCTGGCTCTTGACTATCTGCACACTGAATGCAAAGTCATCCATACAGGTGCGTCCAATCACACTCACTCCAGTCAAGTGTCTAACCACAATCGAGTAGACATCAAAGCCGATAACATCATGTTTGGCATCGAGGATGATTCGGTTTTCACTTCTTTCGAGGAGCAGGAGCTTAACGATCCATCTCCACGAAAGATAATGGATGGGAGAGCCATATACATGTCACGCGAGCTCCGAATGCCTAAGGAATGGGGCGCACCAGTCTTATGTGACTTCGGGTCTGCCGTCGCCGGTGACATGGAGCACTACGAGGACGTACAGTCCGACATATACAGGGCCCCCGAGGTTATCCTGGAAGCTCCTTGGTCATATCAGGTGGATATCTGGAACGCAGGTTGTATGGTAAGTACACGAGAAAACTACAAGCTATTTTAGCTCAGGCTAACTTATCCACGTACCAGATCTGGGACCTTTTCGAAGGCCAGCATCTGTTTACAGGACACGATCCCGAGTTTCAAGCCTACCGCAGCCGGGCGCATCTCGCTGAAATAATTGCCCTTCTTGGTCAGCCTCCACAGGCCCTTCTCCAGTCCGGCAAGTCGAGCCACAAATTCTTCACTGATACAGGTAAGTTCCTTGATACCCAAGCCTTTTCTTCATGAGTTTACTAATGTCGGCTTTTGTTTAGGAGATCTCCATAAAGATATTCGACTTCCTAATAGCATTTCTCTTAAAGAAAAGGAGATCAGCCTTGAAGGAGAAAATCAACAGAAGTTCCTTACTATGATGAGTAAGATGCTTCAGTGGCACCCTTCACAGAGATGTTCAGCCAAGGAGTTGGCTCAAGATGAGTGGATTACTGGAAATATGTGAGAGGAAGAGAAGGAAATTCGTAACTCAAACTACCAGCTAGCACAACTTTTAATTCAGTCAAAGGCACCAAGACATGCGTAGGAGGAGAAAAGAATCCGCCAATAGGAGCTACGAATCCGCACCACAACTCATCAAGAGCTCGTAGCCAACCATTCCAGCTTCCAACTCGCCATCGTCAAAATCAGCGAAATGAAAAGCGAACCAGCAAAATCCTCAGCCCATTGTAACATCCGCATGGTTAACCACCTCAACAGGTCAAGCAGTTGCATTGGTGTTCTTCAAAGTCTTCAACGGTCCTCGTCCAATCCGCGTCTCCAGATCCTTCTTGATCCACATCCACTTGGTCTTGACACGTCCATTTGGCAGAAACACCTCGGGCATGCCCTCGATAACTCCCTTCCCAGCGAGTGGTCCGTCGAGGAAAACACCGCCGGTCGAGCGAAGCTTGGCGGGAACTGAAAGCCAGATGTCTCGCGCCCGAGCGATGTCAAATTCCACAGTATGACCTCGCATGGGTTCGATCTCAATGTTCATAGCCTGTTACAAAGTCAGTGATGATCGACAAAGCGTGGATTTGAAGATGGAATACCTCGATCTTGGCGAGTTTTGCATGTCTTTTGATGTGACGATGCAGCCCCCCGTTGCGGTTGACGATGGTGGCTTTGCATACGGGGCATTTATCGGCGAAGCGCGAAGTTCGAGGGCTCGAGGTGACAAATTGCTGTTTTGTTGGTGGAGAAAAGGGCAGAGAGGCAGGGACTGGAGAGGAGCTAAGACGGGGATTCGGAGGTAGATGTTCGCGCTTGAGCTTGAGCGTCACGATGAGAGACATGATCGCGGTTGTCTGCTCGTGAGGCGAAGATGTAGAAAGTGAAATGAGAGAATGAAATGAAAGGAAAGTAGAGATTCGGCAGAAGGCGATTTCCACGCGTGACACCATGGAGCTGGCGTTTGTCGGTGCTGGTGGTTGAGTGTCAGGCTGCCAACTGCTGCCAGCTGCCAACCGAGAGAGTATTACCAAATGCCAGATGGAGAAATGGTGTGAGCGCCAAAATGAGAACCAGAGGAATGGTAAAAAAGCTCAGCTTTAGTGACGAAGGAGGGAGCTCAAACGCCTCTGCAGCACTCAATCCGAAAGCGTTGAGGCATATGCCATGCGATCAACCCAGCAAACTCAACATGCAACTAGCCCACGTTAAAATGTAGTCAGAATATGTGAAAAGAACTCCGTTTGGTTTGCGTCTAGCCCACTCGCTGCGCCAACACCATTTTCGTTTCCCGTTATCTGCTAAACCCAGCCCAAAGTTATTCACCTGTCCATAGCCCAGATCAGAACCCGATCTCAAATCTCATAACTCCCGTTTCCCAAGTGCAATTTCCCATCAATAATCGTTCATTTGGGCCTGCTGAGAGTGTTGTCTGATGATAGATACTCTAGCCCAAGAAGGGACGCTTGTTGCCCTCGCGGCCCAGAGCCTCTCCAGAACGCTTCTTGTTGGCGGCACGCGCAATCTTTTCCACGCGCTCCTCACACTCGGCTTCAAGAGTAGAGAGCTTGTCGCTAGTCTTTCGTAGTTTGTTGTAGTCCGAGGGAGAGATCCCCTGGGCGTAGGTGGCAGAAGTGACAGCACCGTAGGCTGAGCTGACATTGTCACCTGAATGAGTGGTTAGCATCCATAATTTGAGATATGTTTCGTCTGTACTTACGAGTGTACTTGGCCAGAGTGAGGCTTGTATCGTAAGAGAAAGTCTCGATCTCCTTCTCAAGTTCCCCGTTGCGCTTCTGAAGCTCCTCGTTGCGATTGCACAGACTGTCGATGATAGCCTGGACGTCGTCGTCGGCAGTGACTCTGCGGTCCACTTTCTCCTTGCCCTGCTGGAGACCGGCTTTGAAACCAAGATCATAGGTCTTTGTGCTGACGTCTTCAACGAGCTTGTGCAGGTCCGTGGAAGCGGTGTAGAGGGCGGCCTTTACTCCAGAAGGAGTTCCCTTCTTGGACGAGTGAGAGCTTCCGGGGTCCATTGTGTGCTGAGTGGCGGGTTCAAGGGATGAGATGGAGAACATAGAAGGAGAAAGTGAAGAGCTTGGTTGCAGCTTGGATGAGAGCCTAAGTGAAGTGGGACTTGGGAATTGGATAATGTGGTGGATGGCACAGAAGGATGTGAAGAAACAGGAAGATTGAAAGGGAGAGAAGGGAGATTAAATACCCCTGTATCCTAAACTTATGATTGGGATTATTCTTTCTGTCTTGGCGTTGGTGTTCAACTAAGGAGCGGGGGGTGTTTGGCAGAGCAGAGAAGAGCATGCGATGCCAGTGCTGCTTTTACTCGGCCACTCACTCAGAAATGACCCCTCTGTACCTCCTCCGTGATCATTTTGAAAAGCGTGTTTTCTCCCTTTCACCTTATACCCCGCAAGCACTAAAGCCGCACCCAACTCAGGCTTCGCTTTCACTCATCACTTCTCTCATTTCTTTTCACCTCATCACCAACTCAGAGTTCACATATCGTCTATTTATTGTTCCGTTCCAGATCCTGAGTAACTTGCAGCGTGAATCGGACTCATTATGTCTGGTATCGCGAAGCCGCTGGGACTTCCGGGAAGATCTCAACGCCGACGTGTCGTTTTCGAACCTCACGATGGCTCCGACAAGATTCAGGTATTTATAAACAATCATTTACTTCAGCTATAGCCTCTAACTCATGCCAGGAAAGATCATTCTGGCTAAAGCCAGTCTACTCACCTGTCACGAGCCCCCGACTGAGTCGAGGTGATTTTCCATCCGTGGTTAACTCATCGATTGAGCTCACGGTAATCGACACCATTGTCGCTTCATTCAAGGACATCAGACAGAACATGGCTGAAGATCTCGCACTTCACTTGGCAAAGTACCTGCCCAACGCCTTCGAATCCGTCGCCATCACCAAGGTTATTTCAAAGACGGAGATCGCAGATCAGTGGCACCACAGAAGACTCACTGGTGCACGAGTTGGTGGAATGGATCTTTACTACCCATACTGGTTCTTTCTGGCAGCCTGGCTCGGTCCTGGCCACCCGCACCTCCAAACCATCCGCCAAGACATGTCAGAACTCTGGGATGTAGAGTTCCCAACAGATTCCATTTTCTATCCGAAAGGTCTTTCTGTTGACAGTCAGAAGAACCTCTACTATGGCAAAATGGTCCTGGAGAAGAATGAACCGACCATCGAGCAACGTGCGCGAGAGATCAAGCAGACAATCAATGACTCTCCGGTCAAAGGGCTGACTACGGCTCTAACCAACCGACTCCCAGGCGTGATCAACCGACCCGAGTCGAACGCAAGTCAAGTTGACGCTCTCAAGGAAGAGCTCGCTACTACACGCACAGAGCTCAAAGGCGCCCAGCTCAAAGTCACCAACCTCGAGAAGGATTTAACTGGATTCAACGCCACACGAGATGAAGTCAAGAGTCTGAAGAACGAACTCCGACAAAGCCAGGTCGAAGCCAAAGCCCTCCAAGAGATGCTAGCGTCTACCATCGTCCAAGTCTCCCAATTCGAGACAATTATGGCCCCGATCATTCAGAAGCACAAAGAGACACGTGATAAGCAGGAGGCACTCGACAAGCGTATGAATAGCTTGGAAGCGGGTGTGACAGGATCGAAAAATCAGGCCGAGAAGGCAGTTGAGACCTGCGCTTTGGTCTTGAGCATTCTCACTACACCTGGAGGCGAGAAGCGGAAGCGAGATGAAAAGTTTTGAAATCGTGAGGAACGGTGAGCTCTTTATCCCTGGTTTGTGACGATGAGTGTGCAGGACGCAGGGTTGGAGCAGCCGAGCCATCGGTTTCGGTATTGGTCGAACAAATTGACTGTTGTACAACAACCTAGCTTATATTAGTATTCGCGAGATTTCAACTACTACGCTGTCAGCAGACAAAACGCCATTTAGTTCAAGAATTGAAAAATGTATTCATATCTCATAACCCAGGTCATACCTATGGTCTGGTATATCCAATTTACCATGCGTACAAGTGCATACATATGTCCATCTAAATGTTTAAACTCCATCTAATCCACCAAATGGACCACGTAAATGCCTACTAAAGATTGGCCTGCTTATCATCAATGACCAACAGTCCAGCATCGATGCCCGCCCTGGCGAATCTATCGCCAAGAACGCCAACTGTCCGCTGGAAATCCCTCTCGACACCAAAGTCTTCAACAAGCAGGTTATCAAAGAGTGAGTGAGTACGACCCACGATGATTAAGTCACCGACACTGTAGCGAGACTTGCCAACTGTTTCGCGGGCATGAGCGACGGCAAGGTCGGGGAAATTGCGCACTGAATCAACGGATATCTCGACAAAGTTGACACGACCCTCGAGTTTCGTAGTAGCGTTGTTCTTGGCTGTGTTGAGAAGATCCATGTCGCTGGCAGAGGGAATGCCGACGACGTCTTTGCCGATGACGCTGGTAGCTGGTTTGTTGTCGGGTGTGATGTGAGTTACGACTTCGTGATCTTCGTCGTTGAAGTGCAGATGAACAACGTGGATTGACACGTGAGGGTTGTGAGCAAGCTGGAGTGCAAAGAGAAGGGCAGCCCGGTCATCTTTGCCGCCGATAAAGGGTACAAAAATGCTCTGGCGTTGGTCGACGGGTCTTTGGACGATGGCACCATCGTGAGCGCTGTGAACCGAGAGACCAGTGCGGGTTCGCGTGAGAGTTGGCTTCCCAGTCACACCATCGCCGTGGGGGGTTCGGTTGATGAAGATACCGGTTGTGCAAGAAGACCGGTGGACAGCGGAGGCAACGTAGTCGATGTAGGTCCTGCTGAAGAAGCGATCATTGGGGTTTCCGGTTTCAGTCAACGCAGCAGCAGAACTCTCCTCAGCAATACCACCGTAGGTGCTCCATGGTATGAGCATAAAGTCAGACTTAGCTTCCTCGGCGTACTTGACGATTGTCTCTGCGTAAGCGTTTGTAGGAATGATGGAGACTTGACCGGCAACGGCGACACCGTTGAGGCGGGAGAAGGTCTGGAAAGCAGAGAAGACGGCATCGCGGGAAGCAAACTCATCAACCTCGGCAGACTGCATGACTGAGGATGTACGATCCGTCAGCTCCATGAGTCGAACACCACGAACTTCGAGAGGGCGGTTGGGAACCACCTGGGACTTGTCCTCGGAAGTAGAATCGACAGCGTCATTGTTTGTGTCTGAAGGAGCAGGGGACGCCTTTCGGGAACCACCAAGAAGTGAGACGAGGTTGAAGAGTCCGGGAAGGGCATCGAGCCGGAGATGGAGAATGAGGCGGTGAGTTTGAGATTTGTCGAGGGCCTGCTCCATTTTGTGCTCAGAAGTTTGGGCTTCAGTCTGAAGAGGGTTGCCATCCCAGTCGATCTCTCCTCGGCGCCACTTATCAACCTTTTGGCGATACCAGAGAGGGTAGAGCCATTTGGTGAGTGGCGATGTTGTAACAGTTGTAACCTGACCCAATCAGCGGTGTAAATGGAATGAGGGAATGATTTACTCACCACTGCCATGACGACGAACATGGTGAAGGTTCGGCTTGACAGAATACCGGCTTGGAGACCAATGTTCTACAGTTGTTAGACCGAGCTGTTTGCATCCCGTAGAGCGCCAACTTACCAGTACAATGAGTTCTACAAGACCCTTGCAACTCATCAAGGCACCGATGGTGAAGCTCTCTCGCCAGAGACATTTGGTCAGACGCGCAGCCAGAGTACCAGCGATAATCTTGCCAAAGAAAGCACATGCAATGATGGCAATGACATATCCCCAAGTAGTCCCGTCATTGAGCAGGCCAAGATCAGTATTGAGACCGGAGAGCGCAAAGTATAGTGGCAAAAGAATAGATCCGACAAGATCCTCAATCTTTTCAGTCAGCTTGATGGCGAAACCACCGTCGTGCGGGCAGATGAGACCGATGAGAAAGGCGCCGAAAATGGCGTGAACACCAATAGCGGCTATGATGCATGTCAGCGCGCACGATTAATTAGGTGAGATTGACATACCAGTGAACCAAGAAGAGGCCAAAACAAGGAGCAGAGTCAAAGTGGTGATGCCCTGAGAAGGACCGTTCTGGATACTATCTGTGCGGCGCAAAACCCAGAGGAAGACAGGTCGCACGGCGTAGACGAGGAATAGAACCCAAGCGGCTGCAGTTAAGAAGACGTAGAGGGCTGTGAGGCCATTGGCGTTGTTGACGAGAGCGACACTGAGGGCGAGAAGAACCCAGCCGACAACATCATTGCCAATGCCGGCGGCGAGAACAGTCACACCAACAGATGTTCCAAGGAGCTGGAGCTCAGATAGGATACGACAGAGAACAGGAAACGCAGTGATGGCAAGCGCGGTTCCAATGAAGAGAGCGAATGTTCCAAACTCCATATTCTTCATTGTTCCCTCATCGCCGTATTCTTCGTACAGACCCCAGGCGACAGCGACACCAAGACCGAATGGCAACATCATACTGGCGAGGCCGACACTAACGGCGACACGCCAATTGGACTTGAACATACGGGTATCAACTTCGAGACCGACGAGGAAGAGAAAGAGCAAGAGACCAATCGTGGCGACGTTGGTAAGCACGGGCATAGACTCAGTGGGGAAGATATTCTCCTTGAATCCGGGGATGCGCATCATGACGGACGGACCAAGCACGATTCCGCCAATGACCTCTGCGATGACCCGCGGTTGGCCGAACTTGGAGAGAGGCCATTGCAGCAGGCGACAGAATATGATGATGATGAAGGCCTGGATGATGAAGAGGGAGATGGGATCCTTGGGGTTGTAGTGGATTGGATTGAGACCCTCAATGATGCCACCCTGGGGTTTTGCGCCCGTGGCAGCCGCAGCAGCTGCTGTAGTAGTGGACGACATGACGGGCGGGGGGGGGGGGGGGGGCGGGGCGTTTGTTT